>NCQV01104889.1:714-21230 GCA_002740545.1 Lophocereus schottii | reverse complement strand
CTGCATCAATACGCTCCCTAGGCCGTTCTTCGAAGCGTCACTATAAACAGTATACTCCTTTCCTTCCATTGGTAACATTAGGATTGGGGCGGTAGTTAGTCGCTGCCTTAGTTCTTAGAAAGCTTTCTCACATCTTTTAGTCCATTCGAATTTGTTCGCTTTCTTTAGTAGATTGATCAATGGTGCAGCTATTTTTGAAAAGTCCTTGACAAACCTTCGGTAGTAACCTGCTAAACCCAAAAAGCTTCTAATCTCAGTGACATTGGTTGACCTTGGCCATTCTGTGATTGCTTTCAGCTTCTGAGGGTCAACTTTAATTTCTTCTTTTGTAACCACATATCCTAAAAATACCACTTCCTCCAACCAAAACTCACATTTTTTTAATTTGTCATAGAGTTGATGCTCCCTCAAATCTTACAATACTGTCTGCAAATGATCAGCATGTTCCTCCTTGTCCTTAGAATAGATAAGGATTTCATCTATGAACACCACTATGAACTTGTCTAGATAGGGTCTGAAAACCCTGTTCATAAGGTCCATGAAGGCTGCAGGAGCATTAGTGAGACCAAAAGGCATCACTGTGAACTCGTAGTGACCATACCTGGTCCTAAACGCGGCCTTAGGAATGTCATCAGGCTTAATCCTAAGTTGATGGTACCCTAACCTCAAATCAATCTTAGAGAATACTCCTGCTCCTTGTAGTTGATCAAACAAGTCATCTATTCATGGCAGAGGGCATCTGTTTTTTATGGTAATCTTGTTCAGCTCCCTGTGGTCAATACATAGCCTTAGGATTCCATCCTTCTTTTTGAGAAACAATACTGGGGCACTCCATGGTGACACACTTGGCCTAAGAAAGCCCTTCTGTAATAACTCATCTAGCTGAATCTTTAGTTCCTTAAGCTCAGTTGAGACCATACGAGATGGGGCTTTAGAAATAAGTTGGGCTCCAGGAATTAATTCGATTCCAAAATCAATTTCCCTCTGCGGGGATAGTCCTGGTAACTCCTTAGGAAAAACATCTTCAAATTCACAAACTACAGGTATATTCTCCGCTTCTACTTCTTTTGTTTGGGTGTCGATAGCACAACACTAATATCCAACACACCCCTGACATAATAGCTTACTTGCTTTCACAGCGAAAATCAAAGAACAAGATTTTGCCTCTCTCTGCCTATAAAAACACACTTTTCTCCCTTTTTCATCTTTCAGGATAACCTTAAGATCTTCACAGTCGATTTAGATCGCATAAGTGTGCAACCAATTCATTCTCAAAATGATGTCAAAATCAGACAAAACAAATTGAATCAAATCCACAGGGAAGGTGGTTTCACCGGTGGCGATAGGGACAAGTCTATAAGAGAGGGGGCACTCAATCATAGAATTGTTGGGTAGCTTAATTCTATAATTGGTTTCCATACTCCTATTCTTAAGGCTCAATTGTATAGCAGATCGGGTATATATAAATGAATGAGTGGTGCCCGAATCAAATAATACATAAAATGACTTTGAATTTAAAAAGAGAGTTCCAGTGACTACCGTATCAGAGGTAGTAGCTTCCTTTTTCTTCATCACAAATGCCCTTCCTGCAACTGCAGGCCTTGAAGGTGGGGGTCCCTGGCAGAGCAAAGCCAAGGGTTTTACTGCAGCCCTTGTCTACAGCTTTTAGTCGTCGGGGGCATGTAGCGAAGAGGTGTTCAGGACTTCCACACCACATGCATTTGTTGGTGCCAACTCGGCATTTAGGAGTGGTGTGATTGGTTCTTCCGCACTTCCTACAGGGCTCTACAGAGCTTGCAGGATGGCTCTTAGGAGGAGCAGGAGTGGGTTCCTTTTGATTCACACTCTCACTAGGAGCTCCCCGCTTGATCCCCTTCCTCTTCAGATTGATCGGGTTCAAGGCCCTCAACTCCGTCTTCACACGCTCCACTTCAGCGGCTTGCTTATACAGGTCTTGGTAAGTTAGAATTGGTTACCCAGTTAACTGATTCCGAATGTAGAAGGCTAAACTCTCCTCAAACCTTCTCATCTTTAACCTTTCAGATGACATAAATTCAGAGACAAACCTAGATAGTTTTATGAACTTACTAGTATATTGCATCACTGACATGCTACCGCTCATTTTCAACTCCATAAATTTTTTCTCATTTTAACTTTGCACTATAGTTGGGTAAAATTTTACCCTCAACTTTGCTAAGAATTTATTCTAGGTAATTCAGGCCCTACGAGCCCACCCTTAACAATGTTCCATCAAATATCAGCTTCACTTGACAAATAATACGTCCTAATGTTTACTTTCTTTTCCTCTGGTACCTCAAGTACTGTGAAAATTTTCTCCATTCCCCTTACCCATTCCTCTAATACCACTGGATCATAATTCCCATCATACGCTTTAGGGTTGTGCCGCGCTATCCTATCTACCAATTTATCCTCTTTAAGAGGGATTTCAGCAGGTACCTCGGGAATTCGCTTCATCAATTCAGCAACTAAGGTTGGCCAGTAACTCGGGCTGCCAAAGTTGCTAGCTAATTCAGAGGGGAACGGTGGCGAGTCACTATGTTGTGGCTCCTGGCACGAGGCTTGATCACCCGAACCCTGGCCTTGCTCCAAATTGTCCTTTACATGAACCTCCGTGTTGTTTTGCACTGACTTTGATATTCTGATCATACATTAAATGAAATAATTCAAACACTGGAATCTCCAGACATATGAGATAAACATGCCCAATAAATACACAGAAAATGGCTCAAAGATTATTTCATAACTCAAAGCGTCATCATTTCACTTCATAACGGCTTACTTACATACATAACTGCTGATTTATATACATGAGCAAGAAAAGCATATTGCACCTAGTTCAGTAGGCAAGTCTAGCTCTGATTCTTACCCTACCACTAAACACTAAAGAGCCCCTAGACACTAGACCCGTCACATGACCAAAAAGAGGTATGGACCATGTCATCACGGTTGGAGAGGATTGGCCTAACTATACACAATGTTAGATGCCACACAAATATAACTATCCTATCTAACCATACCATATATACATACAGGGCTCAAAATGAAAACCACTACACCAACCCCTAGAACCACCTAACGATCCCTAGATGGATCGTAATCCGGATCAGACTCATCATCAGGTTCTTCGCCTGAATCGAAGCTGCTCGTAGCCGCCTCTAACTCGATATCACCAATCTCCTGCTGGACCTGTTGTTCGTGCTCGTCCTATAACTCCACCATTAACTCATCAGCCTTCTATTCTCATTGCTGCTCTACCCCCACCTCATTAATGTCTTGATCCTCCTCAGGATCATCCTCATCGGGATCATCCTCCTCTCCCTGGTGGCCCTCATGCCTAGAACTAATCACCACTAAATCTGGGATGTCGGGGAGGTCTATCACCACGTGAGCCTCCCTAGGGCTATCGGGCGTCAGTGGGGTACCTGGTGCGGGTGGGTAGGATGGCCTCTGTGCTGGTGATGACAGGGAGGGTGACCCCTGTGCTGGTGCTAGCAGGGAGGGTGGGCCCTGTGCTAGTGGGGGCGAGGAGGGTGGCCCCTGTGCTGGTGCTAAGGCTGTAGGTGGGAGAAGCGCCTGATGTAGTGGAAAAACATATTGTAACGTCTGCATGGTGATCCCTCTCTGATCAAACTCTTCCCTTAATAACAACTCCGAAGTAAGAGTAGTCCATCCCCCCTGAGCCTGAAACCTAGGCCTATCTAAGCCTGGGTTCCCTGTTATCATAAAGTCATGATAACGATGCCTAAACTCCACCCACACGCCAACCAGGGGTATGGACCAAAGCAGTCTCCATGCACGGACCATAATACTGCGAAATTCAGAGTAAGGGTCCTGTGTATGAGCCTCTATACTAGCCTGTAGTAGCACAATGTGAGCAATTATAGATCCACCGGCAACATATTAATGCCATAAGGATCCATCTAACAAAAAAAACACATATATGAGAGACATACATATCCATAAATAAGGAACATGCAAATGGAAGCAACTTACATTCTAATATCATTGCTGCATTCCTAATATCACTCTAGCAGTATACGATAGCCCTCTCATGACAACCATTCTCATTCTATAATTTCTAACTCTAACTTCCTCAAGAAAATCTCAACCTGGCTCTAATACCAAATTTGCAACGCCCCAAAAATATATATGATTCATTGCTTGCATTTACCTGCTTAAGTTCACCAATGAGAAATAATAACCTAATGAACGGGGTGTTACTACCGTCCAAAAAGGACAAGGCTTCTCTTATATATGAAAACTTAGCCATAAAACCAAAGATTACCCTAAAAAGGGCATTCACACCATCGCAACCATTCAAACCATTTAATTATATGCAGAAACAGTTTTAGCATCCCAACCATCTCAAGGATTACACCAAAATACATAATTCAGTTCAAATATACAGTTTCAACATCAAAATACATCACAATATGGTATGATAGCATCTTAGCACCCATACATCGCCAGTCACATGGATAGTCCTGGCTCACTTATCACCTTCCGGCGTCCTGCCCGCTAGAGGGCGGTTCACAGAATACTTTCCTAAAATAAAACATAAAGACATTTCGAACTATGAGCCAAAGCTCAGTACATACATTGTTGTAATGCTAAAGATACATTGAAAATTTGTTTTGGCCCGCTTTGCAATTCATTTTAATTTTAAAATAGGGAATGGAACGAATATAAAACTAATTTCCTAATTATTATCTGTTAGTGCACCCCTTCGTAACTGTTACGATCTGTGTATAGGTGTACACCTGCCAAGTCGACTGGGGGATCTGACCTGAACCCGCGCGGGTAATTGGAGGGTAATGCCCTATAATTGATAACTAATGGGGTCACTAATTATGTGATAAAGCACTGATTAAATTGATTCATTGATATACTTATCAAAACATTACGATTTCGATAAATACGTGCTGATTTCTAAAGATATAGGCAATCAACATACCTGGAAGTTTTAATTGCAAGTTCACGGAATAATAAGATGCACAAAAGTGGAGAGAATGAAAGCTTAGGCCTTGATTCTGTTCAAAAGATCATTATAGGTACATGAAGTCAGAAACGAGCTTGTTCTTATAAATGATGCCTTTAAATAAAACTGGCTTATGAAGAATCTTTACAAACCAGTTAATAGATTAAACTAAAATGATGAAACTATATAAACCATAGAAATGTGATTTAAGGTACGGTAGCAAGTTCAGAGCAAAAAGGGCTTATAAAGAGGGTACGTAAATAATAATTCACAACTTATACTCCCGACCTTGAAATGAGACCTAAGGCCCCAATATGAAAATCTTAGGAAGTCCTCTAAAACTTTCATTAAGGACACGTAGTATGACTCCCACGATAGGTTTCCTAAAATAGCGCTAGAAGACCAACATGTCAGTTTTGAGTCCATCCTGCACAGGTTCAGTAAAATGATCATAATGTTTTCCACAGACCTCGGATTAATGCGATTTAAGAGTCATTTTAAAGATAACACATTGGCCTATCCACCAATAAAAGCACAAGTTTTGGCTGGGTCGATCATTACCAGTTTCATCTCACATGTTGTCATATTTTTCTGGAAATTCCAGCCTCACTGTTTGAGTTTGTTCCCTCACTTTTCACACAAATTCTCAACTTAAACCATTCCTTAAAAGCACGTAAATACACTTTGGTCCATCCCAACATCATACAAAAACACCACACTCAATTCCACTTCATATTCATATCCAATAAAGCTCATTTTCTAGTCACATATACACATACAACAACTTCAATACTAGTTTGGTCCAAACCATGCATTCTTAGATAAAACCCTAACTTAAGGTCAAGTTGAAGTCACTTCCATCATTTCAATCCACCAGAAACATCATAACAAACTTCAATAGATTAAAAGATGATCAAAATAAAGGATAAAACAATCAATATCCAACACTTTAACTTGAAGCTTGCATGATTAAGAAGTAACCCTAATCCTAGCATCATCCAACTTTAACTCCACCATGATCCATCACCAATCAAAACAACATGATCCATCATCAAAACAACCAAAACAAGAAGAAAAAGCCCACAAGATCAAGAATCAACAACAAAATCAGCATAAGAGGTGATAGGAATTACTCACTTTGTACTTGGGAAAGAGGTATGAATGATCCTTGATGCGTGTGGCAGTGAGAGGGGTGGTTGGGGGGATGAGTGATGGTTGTTTGATGGTTGTTTGGTGGTTGAGAGGTGGCTGGCTGGTCGCTATTGGGGCTGGCCAAATGGAGAGTGAAAGAAGAGAGAGATGGAGAGCCTTGATTTTTTTTGTCACTCGATGTAAACACTTGGTGTATATTGAAGAGATAAATACTTGGTTGAAATTAACCCTCAAAAGCTACTTTCACTAATGCTATATTAGGCCTAAATTAAGGGAAATTAGGAAAACAAATGTAGCCAAGTCTCGCTAGGCTAAAATCGGCCTTTAACGGACTCAGATTTGGAAAAGAGCTAAAACCAAGTGCGTTTGCAATTTTTTGTTTTTCAAAAGCTCGAGATTAAATGTTTGTGGTGTCATGAAAAATAATTAAATTGCTCAACTCATAAATATCAAGGTCGAATAATGATCTCCAATATTTGACAAGAACAAAAACTCGAATTGCAAGGTAAGGGCCTATTTAAATTTTCCCAATTGGAATAACAAAGAAAATGATGATTTAAATGCGATGAAATTAATCACATGGATTCATGACTTGAATAGACATGATTTAGGGTTAGACTATTATAATTATCATGTATGATGCGAAATCTATGCTGACCGTAAGAGCTTGAAGTATATATTCACGTAAAGAAAGTTAAACATGAGAGAAAAGAGACAGCTAGAATTATTTAAGGACTACGACATGAAGATCACGTATCATACAGGACAAATTAATGTCATTGCTAATACCCTAAGTAGGAAGTTGGCATAATCAATTTCTTAGTTGTTGACAAATGAAAGGAAGATTCTTAAGGAGTTAGAAAATCTCAAAATTAAGGTAGTCTTAAAAAACAATCAAGGGTTACTGGTTAAAACGTTTTTTTTAAAAAAACTATAACAGTAACACCATAGATTGTTTTGAATTAAGAAGTGAGTTGCAGAAGGGATTAAGGAGTTCTTAGTCAAGAAAGGGGTACTTATGCTAAAGGGAGACTCTATGTACCTGACACGCAAGACATTAAAAAGGAGCACATGAAGGAAGCCCATAATTTATTGTTTACTACTCGCTGAAGGATTACAAAAATGTATCATGACCTTGAAGAGCATTTTTGGTGGATAGGTATGAAGAGGATTTGGCTACATATGTTAGCAAATGTCTCACTTGTAAGAAAGTGAAGATACAGCACTAGAAAGCAGGGGTTGTTTTGCAACCTATTCCAGTGTAGAAATGGGAGCACATCAACATGAATTTTGTTATTGGAATACCTAAAACCACCAACTAGCACGATAATATTTCTGTGGTGGTAGACCGATTGGCAAAATTAGCATATTTACTTTCTATCAAAATTACATTTATATTAGAGCAACTAGCAAATCTTATGTTCAAAAAATTGTCAGGTTACATGGAGCACTTCTCCGCATAATTTTGAATCCAGATACCAAGTTCATGTCCTAATCATGTCTTTCATCCCTAGAAAGATGGTTGAAAAAATTATATAGACATTAGAAGCCAATTTAAGAGTTGTGCTACAGGTTTTATGGGCTAATGGATTGTACCTCTCTTTAGTAGAGTTCGCCTACAATAATGTGAACCCCTTGAAGTCAACCAGAACCTGACATTCATAGGATGAAAGCTAAGGATGAGGGCTATACCTTATGTAAAAGAGTTATGGAAACACCACAATGTACCAAAAGCAACTTAGAAACCCAAACCCAAAATGCGAGAGAAGCACACCCAACTATTTACCTCAGGTAAATCAAATTTCGAGAACAAAACTTTCTGTATGGTTTTATAATGTATTAGCACAATAAATATTGAAAAATTTACAAGCTCATAAACTTGCTAAAATGTATATATGTTTTTTTAAATTTGGGTATATGTTGGTTTGTGTTACATGGTCCCATGACCTGCTTAGTTTAGCCAACTTGAGCCGTCTTCTACTCAAAAAAGAAAAAGACAGATTACATTAGTCACGTGAAGCCTCTTGACGCCTCTTCAAAGTTGACTTTTGTTAAAAAGAAAGGGGAAAGAAACGAAAAAGGGGAACAAAGGACAAAACTTGCCTCTTCGACATTGACAGATGACTGAAGCTCTATTCTTCATCATAACCGAAGCTCTGTTCTTCTTCTCCAAGTCAACCCACACACATAGGGAGCAAAAGTGAGAGACAGCTCGGCGAGGCAAGAGGAAGAAGCGGGAAAGGCTTGTTCAAGAAAACTATGGGTTAGAAATCTAAATTACTCTCCTTGGATAATCCTCTCCTTTTGTAGTAGCTCAATAATTGGTTTTGAAGAAATTTCAGATGGGGTTAAATCGAGTGTGCATCAAAAAACTGAAATCAAGTAGGGGGTTCTGTTTTTTCCTCTAATTACACTAATTTTGAAGTTGATTAAATTTGGATGTTTGTTGTGTGTTGAATTATAGTAATTTGAACTTGAAATTCATGTTTTCTATATGTAAATTTTTGGGTTCTGGATTTAGATTAAGTTGTGCGATTTGGGAAATTATTGGAAACTTCTTGGGGTAGATATAAACCAAGTTTAGATGTGATTGTCACCATGCATGTTAAATTGTTGCTGGTGCAGGTTTCTATTTTCCATATGCTATTTGTTATTTCCATTTCCATTTTTTGTTTAAGATTTTTCTATTTTCTATTTCTGTTGTTGTTTTCAGTTTTTTATTTCTATGCCTATTGCTGCCCCATTCGGTGATGCTATTGCTGTCCTATTGCCAAATGCGTTCTGCACAATTGCTGGGATAACCGCAACCACTGTTATCGCAAGTGCATCCTCATTTAGTGTGTTATTGCAGTTATCACAGTATGTAGCTTGCTCTCACGTAGGCTCGGTTTACTATACAACTAGCTTTGACACCTCTACGATTGGCTTCCTTTTCTCTTAGACCTAGGGCTCGGTATAAATGCACCAAGCTGGCATATTATTTGGGGAACGAATTAGGGATTGGAATTTTGAGAATCATGGGACGCTTATATATATAACCTATACTTTTGCTAATTCTTGGAAATAAGTTTTAGAAAAAGGAATTTTAGTGCTTTGTGAATATCATGACCTGCAATTTTATGAGATTGAGGGTTGGATTTTTGAATCTGTTCTTGAAATTGATTTGAAGGGATTCCACTTGCTTGATAAAGAGGTTCCATTAGCTGGATAAAGGGATCGAATATTGATCACCAAATTGTATGTTATATAGTTGACTAGTGCTTGTGTATGTTTTCCAAATTTTTGTTTGTTTGACAACTTCAGTATAAAATAGGGGGCATAAAGAGTGTTGGCGTAGTTTGGCTAGTTAAATTATCCCAGAGGAGGGGGTTGAATAGGGTGATGATTAATATCACAAATTAATCAAGTAAAGAGCGGAAAGATAAATCTGGACAAGACACGAGTAATTTTTTTCAAGATTAGCATCAATCAAGCTTAGTCCTCACCTAGAGTTTCCTAATTCTAGGATTAACCCAATTTTATTAGGAGGGATCATTACAATTCTAGAGTACACCTACTCTAAGTTCCTAGATACAAGTTGACCATTCAACTAGTCCTTGGTAGAGTTGACCCTTCAACTCTATGATCCTACCCAAATTACAACCTGAATAATACAATGAAATGTAACATATATATAAAGAAGCAAATCCAAGCTCAAAGTATGTTAATAAGTTCTCAAGTAATGTGTATGCCAATAAGTGCTTGCTCTCTCTTATACTTTAGCTCTTGATTCAGCTCTATGTTTATAGTCAAGTCTTGAAGGAGCTCTTGCAAACTGGCCGTTGGACTTTCCTTAAAATCAGCTTTAGTTCAAGGCCTTGAACTTCAGTTCAGGGTCCTTGAAAATCTTCGATTTTCAGTTCCAACGTTCAGTAGTTATTTTTGCTGATTGCAACGACTACTTTCTTCGATTTGAGCTGAATATCTTGGCTGAGAATCTTCTAGAACCATTCATAATTTACAGCATAATCTTCCAAGATATTCTATTATAAGATATTATCATATTAAAAGCAAATCTTTGACATTGATAAATATAGCTCCGCAATCTTATATTCAAATTTGAATCACCCAATATAATATCATAAAGATAACCTTCAAATTTGAATATTAAACAATGTCAAAGATATTGTAACACCTCATATGAAATCAACTAAGTAATATTAATATTCAAACATCCACTTTAAAAATGTAGTACATTTAAACAATAACAATTATTAAGATCATTTAATTATAACATGATGAATATGTCAATTGATTAATCTCTTTTTGTCTTTCATAAAAACATATTAAAAAACTCTATGTGAGCTTTAAGAAAACTAACAATCTCCCCTTTTTGATGAAAGACAAAACTCAATAAAAATAACATATTCATATAATTTTGAACGACACACCAAGAAAAGTTTTCCAAATATTTCTCCCCCTTTTTGTATTAAATCAAAAAAGTAGCACAAGAACGAGAAAGAAAAGTTGAAGCTTAAAAAAAATTATGGCAAACACATATAACTCCCCTTTAAGAAATCAATGTCAAATAAAGATGCTCCCCCTCAATCTATAGCACTCACGAAAAATATATAGGGGATAAAATACTAACCATGAAATTAATCACATACGCTAATGCTCATTGACTTGAACAAAATGATGCAATAAGGGATTAACATTAACAAAATTCTCAAGAGTAAATCGAGGCTATCGAAAATGATATCAATTGAAAACTCAAAGACTATTGAAAAATGATCAGGTGATATAATTTTTCTGTTCTAGATACAAGCAATATAAGTATTAGGAATCATAATAATTATAGAAAAAAGCAATGTGCATAATGACATGTCAAAATAATATATGATATTGGAACATTAATCATGCTTACATTCCGAGGATAATAAAGCAAATTAAAATTCAAAAAAAAAATTTGAAATCAAAATGCCACAAAATGCAAAGTAACATCGTCTTATGTTTAGCAAAAATCCAAATATTATCACTATTGAAGATGTTGATATAAAAATTCAAGCCTTTGAATTGGTCATATTAAAGATACCCAGTTTTTGCCTGCAGTTCAAGACCTTGGACTGTACTTCAGGGCTTTGAAATATGAGCAATGATAAAACAAACGAACTTACCTTATTTTTAATTTTGGCAACCCATAACTTGCCATATGCCTTTGCGAAACTTCAATGTTTCCTTATCCATTTAAATTTTCCAGGGGATCAAATGTTATTGAAAGTTCATTATTAGTACATAAATAAGGAATCAATAATATCCCACGAACATGTGCATTCTTTTTTGATTTCTTTAAGAATGAAGTTGCTCGACCAAATCTTGATGCTCTTTTCTTCTTGGATTCAAGATTGTTAGAAGTAAGAAAAATGAATGAGGTAAAATTTTTCTTTCCCTCAATCGTGACACCTTTTCTTGATTTAACATCACAATCAAGAATTTTTGAAAGTTGAAAATTTGGTGTAGTATTTAAATCATAGAAAATATGACAACTTGAGAAAAACTATTAGTTGGAAATTTAATTATGGATGTTAACTCATCCTTGCCGTTTTGGAGAATAGATGAATAACTAGAATCATTATTTTTCTCACCATTTTCAAGAAATTCCTCAATTTGGGCATGTTTGACATTATTATGTATAAACCATTGAATTGAATCATCATTTTCATGTTCTTGCTATTCATATAGTGGGTGATCCTCAACTTGCTTAACATTTCCTTCAATGATTATTTCATCCTGCGCCATAATATCACATTTTGATTAGTACCATATAAATTATAAAGAGTATCCCAAATTTCCTTGACACTATCACAATGTGAGATAAACTCATAAATATCAACAGTAAGAGCACAATATAAAATGTGTAAAACTTTATAATTTTTGGATATCCGCCTGTAATCGTCTTCAGTATATTCATCTTTTGATTTTTCAATAATAATTGGAACCTTCACCACTATCTCCAAAAGATCGAGACCCTTGTACTTGATATAACGTTCCATTGTTTCCTGCCATAAAAAATAATTAGTACCTTTAAAAAGCGAAGGGGAATCAAAATCAAAATCATAACTAGCCATGGGATCGAACTATTAGATGGTAAAGTCTTAGAAACAAATAGTACTAGCTCTGATACCAATTGTTGGCCCGATTTGGCTAGTTAAATCACCCTAGAGGAGGGGGTTAAATAGGGTGTGATCAATATCGCAAATTAATCAAGTAAAGAGCAGAAAGATAAATATGAACAAGACACGAGTAATTTTTTTCGAGGTTAGCATCAACCAAGCTTAGTCTCAGCCTAGAGTTCCCTAACTCCAAGATTAACCCAATTTTATTAGGAGGGATTATTACAACTCTAGAGTACACCTACTCTAAGTTCCAAGCTACAAGTTGACCCTTCAATAAATTATTGGTAGAGTTGACCCTTTAACTCTATGATCCCACCCAAATTACAACTTGAACAATACAATGAAATGTAACATATATATAAAGAAGCAAATCCAAACTCAAGGTATGTCAATAAGTTCTTGAGTAATGTGTATGCCAATAAGTGCTTGCTCTCTCTTACACTTTAGCTTTTCATTCAGCTCTATATTTATAGCTAAGTCTTGAAGGAGTGCTTGCAAACTAGCCGTTGGACTTTCCTTAAAATCAGCTTCAGTTCAAGGCCTTGAACTTTAGTTCAGGGTCCTTAAAAATCTCCCATTTTCAGTTCCAACGTTTAGTAGCTATTTTTGCTGATTGCAGATTTCTTCAACAGCTACTTTCTTTGAATTGGGCTGAATATCTTGGCTGAGAATCTTCTAGAACCATTCATAATTTATAGCATAATCTTCCAAGATATTCTATTACAAGAAATTATTATATTAAGAGCAAATCTTTGACATTGATAAATATAGTTCAACAATCTTATATTCAAATTTGAATTACACAATATAATATCATAAAGATAACCTTCAAATTTGAATACTAAACAATGTTAAAGATATTGTGAGACGCAATATAAAATCAACTAAGTAATATTAATATTCTAACATTCACTTCAAAAATATAGCACATTTAAACAATAACAATTATTAAGATCATTTAATTATAACATGATGAATATGTCAATTGATTAATCCCTTTTTGTCTTTCATCAAAACATATTAAAAAACTCAATGTGAGCTTTAAGAAAGCTAACAATTATTGGGAATATCATACATGAGTAAAGAAGTCCCACATCGGGGAGTTTGAAAAGAAGGGTCATGGTATATAAGTCAAGTGGGCTACTCCTCCGATTGCCAATTGATTTTAGGATCGATCCTCACTTAGACTTATTACCATAGACCTTGATTGAAGTGGTCACCCTCCTTGGATCTCCCAATAAGTGGTATCAGAGCCGATGGTTTGTTCGGCTAGGCGACAAAGGTGTGGCATCGCGGACCCCATGGACAAGCTTGGTGAAATGACATGCAGGAGTTGATCAAGCAGTAATACGTGTGCTGCAGCGTGACTCGATGGCGAGGATAAGCTCTTGATGGTGGCTTAACACCTTGGCAAAGGCTTCCGCTCAAGGGGGAGCTTATACATTGATGTGGTGTGGAAGAGGTTCATGTGTGAGGGAGAGATTGTTGGGAATATCACACATGAGTAAAGAAGTCTCACATCGGGAGTTTGAAAAGAAGGGTCATGGTATATAAGTCAAGTGGACTACTCCTCTTATTGCTAATTGGTTTAGGGATGGAGCCTCACTTGGACTTGTTACCATGGACCTTGGTTGAAGTGGGCTCCATCCTTGGATTTCCTAACAAGAGTTTACTATGATCACATATCACAATGAACGTACTTCAATAAGATATATACAATAAACTCACCTACAGGTTGTGTATGGCCGGAAACCTATAGTTTGTAATAGTTTGATGAATGGATGTTTCTGTGTGTAAATTAATACATTTTTATCGAAATTTGAATGTATATAAACTGAATGGGTTATGAAGCTAAAAATTTTCAACTATCAAAGAACTAAAAATCATATTTTATGCATAAAGACAACAGATGCCTAGTAGACAGCAACTACTTACCCCAACCTCCACTATCTCCATTGTCATGGCTGCCACCTCCATCTCAGCTAACTGCTATGGAAATGATCTACAAGTTTCAAAGCTTAAGACATTGTGGTTTGAAGGGGGACGTGACCCTTTAGTATACTAAGACTGGATACAAAAAATCAATAATTTGTTTGGAGTTATGGAATGCCGCGAAAGATACAAAGTATTACTCGCCGAAAATCTTTTCAAACGAGAAGTTAGCTTCTGGGGGGAAACTATGAAGCCTAGAGGAGAAGTTCAAGCCATATGTCGGTAGCTCAAGGAACTCCTAAAATCTATTTATTATCCTTGGGATGTAAGATAGGCTAAGGAGTAGGAGTTCTTGCACCTAACAAAAGAGAAGATATCAGTAATGGAGTATGCCTCCAAATTCAATGAGCTGAGTAAATTTTCCCCTAACTAAGTGGCTACTGAACAAGGACGGATAGAGAAATTTGAACTCCTATTATGTGGAAATAAAGGAGAAAGTTGTTGGCCTTACATTTGCCAATTTTTAAGAAATGTACTAGAAGGTTGTAGAAAGAGTCCTGAAAGAAAACGAAGCTATTGGATAACTTAGGGATTTAGGACGTACCTAAATAGGCGGAAGAGAACTCATCTCTTTGATATCTTTTTGCTCCACGAATTGTACCCCGGTGGCTACTAGAGTCCCGGTAGAATGACCATGTCTCAAACCCGACCAAGTGACACACAATCACTTACACGTTTAGACAGAGAGAGGGAGAGTAATGAGAGTATTAAAAACGTTGTAATTTTATATGCTGTTGTTCTTCATCTGACAAACAGATTTGAAGGTTTTTATATGGCACTTAGCCATAACCACTTAGTAAAAATGGCCCCCTAAAATCCCTCAAGGATCCGTACATTTTAGCTTAGTGGCCATTGGCCCCTCTAACCCACTAACATCTCCCACTTGGCCACTTAAGCCGTAACAATGTTTCTACAACATTGTTTTCTCTTTTAAATGCGTCATAGCAGGAATGAGATGTGCGACCAGAAATAGCAAGTAGTGCTTTTGTTAAGACACCATCAGTCTAACAAATCACTTTCAAGGCAGACAACTCCCTAAACCATTCAAGACATCACTGAGGCACACGCTGTCCCTTTATACCTGCTGGTATATCATGATTATATTCCGAAATATAACCGCTCGGGCTGATATGGTGAATATGCAATGGTTTTCCTTAGCAACTCATGACATTACATCTCAATAAGATTGCTTTCCTAATGCGTTCTGCTGAGCTGCATAGATCTATAGCTCTTGGAGTACGCATTAAAGTAGCAACATCTCATTGGGAATTCATGCCACAGCCTTAAGTCCAAGGGAATCGTTATATGAAACACCGATGTTTCAGGGATCACACAGTGATAAGGAATGGAATCAGTTGTCACTCCACTAGGTCGACTAAAGCACACACAGTACGAAATGTGTGTCATGGTATAACTCCCACTGAGGTGATCCTGTCACTATTTATACCATGCGAATTACAAGCCCAGTTCCTCCTCAGAACTGACTCGAGTTCCTCGATTAACGTACTAAACGTAACCTCGATACTCAAAATTCGGCTTCAGGCTTTGAGATAAGGTTATGTTATATCCGATTCACTCAGAATCTCATCTTAGACTTACTAAGGCGACTATTTCTCCACATCACTCGTACCACCCAAGGTACGATGATAATCAATATTGCACACCTAGTGCTAATATGATTAAGTCTTATCCTACCCGCAACTTAAGCGTTAGGATTGATTATCCGTGTGACAAGATAATCAAAAAGCCTAGTGACATTTAGATATGCCTAATCAAACAACCAGAGTAAAAAAAAATGACCACTTTATATAAAAGAAACATCAATCTTTTACAATAATAAAATGCTCATTACATACAGGTCCAAACAAAAATAGGATATTCCAACTAACTAAACTCTACGGAGACCGAGACTCATCATATGAGTTTTGAACTCATCATATGGATCCGCTATCATCTTAACAGTAGATAAGTATTTTACAATAACTTCCTTCGACTTTATGGCGTCTCTTACAAAATGATAACGCCTTTCAATATGCTTGGCCTTCCTATGGAATTTAGGATCCTTAGCATATTGGATAGCAGCAGTATTATCGCACCAAATTTCTATAGGATCATTAATTCGTAGAGTAAGATCAAGATCTTGGAGAAAAACTCCTTAGCCAAACCGCTTCCTGAGTGGCGAGGCAACAAGCGACATACTCTGCTTCCATAGTCGATAGAGTTATGCAATCTTGCTTCTTGCTGCACCAAGATATGGCTCCCCCACCTAGGGTGAAGACATATCCAGAGGTGGACTTAGACTCATCCAAGTCTCCACCCCAGTCAGCATCAGTGTACCCCCTCAACTTTAGGTCTCCTCCTTGGTAGCAAAGTACCAAGTTAGTAGTTCCTCGAAGATAACGCATTATCCTCTTAACGGCTTGTCAATGAGCGTTCCCAGTGTTACTTTGGTAACGACTTACCAAACCAACCGCGAAGCAAATGTCAGGCTGCGTACATAACATGGCATACATTAGGCTTCTGACTGCACTAGCATATGGGACACTGCTCATTTTTTGTTTTTCATCATCTGTTGTTGGACACTGTTCTAGACTCAAGGTCAAGCCCTTGTTGATCGGAGTGTCAACGGGTTTAGAATAATGCATCCGAAACCGTTCCAAGACTTTCTCAATATATGCCTTCTGGCATAAATCGAGAAGTTTCCTAGAATGATCTCTGATTATTTCCACCTCAAGGACATACCTAGCTTTACCAATGTCCTTCATCTGAAAGACAGGGGACAGCCACGGCTTGGTGGCATTGATCATCTCCAAGTCACTCCCAGCTAGTAGAATGTCATCGACATACAAAGTAAGAAACATAATTCCTACTTTTGTCTTCTTGACATATACGCAGTGGTCTTCTGAGACCATAGTTAAGCCAAACGTAGTAATGGCTTCATGGAATCTAAAGTACCATGCTCTTGAAGACTATTTGAGGCCATATATGGATTTTTTAAGACGAAAAACTTTGTCTTCTTCCCCTTTTGATACGAAACCAAAAGGTTATACCATATGTATCTCTTCCTCAAGGGTCCCATTTAGGAAAGCAGTCTTCACATCCATCTGGAACAATTCTAAGTCCAGATGGGCAACTAGTGCTAGAATTAGGTGAATAGAGGCTAATCTCATCACAGGAGAAAAGGTTTCCTCATAGTCTACTCCCTCAACTTGGGTGTAGCCTTTCGCCACCAAACGGGTTTTGAACTTGTCAATTGACCCATCCGCCCGACGTTTTACCTTGAAAATCCACTTGTTTCCAATGGCTTTGGGTCCAGGAGGAAGGTTGACTAGATCCCAAACTTCATTCCTAGCCATTGAGTCCAACTCATCCCTCATGGCATCCAGCCATTCTTTCTTATTTGGTGAGTCAACAGCCTCTACATAAGAAGTGGGCTCTTCTATTTCCAAAGGCATACAGAAGAAAATGTTCTCTTCGATTTGGAAAAAACAGCAAGGAACTCTTCCGCGCTCACTCCTTCGGTTATGCTAGGACCTGGTTGCATTGTCTGTTCAGGTTCTGACTTTTCTCTCCCCCTTTTCCTTCGAGGTGCCAAACCTTGAGTAGGAGAAGTCCCTCGAGGCACAGAACCTCGAATAGGAGAGGTGCCACTCCCACTAACCCCTTGGGGTGCGGGCTGGTGAGTGTGAGGACTATCCTGATTTCCGTTAATGGGAGATTGAGGGTCTTCCTCGTTCTCGGGTTGGGTATCCTGAGCAGACAAGCCCCCTTCAGCAGGAATAACAGGTGTACTCCCACTATCTCTAGTATCAGGGAAAAATTCCCTATCCTCGGTGATACGATTAGTATACATATCCTCCCCTTCACCGAGAGATAGGTTTGGTTGTAACTCATACAACTGTAAGTCCTGTTTGACTTCACCAATAGTTGGGAACTCATCCTCAAGAAAGTCGACATTTCGGGAATCAATTTCCTTAGTGCCGCCACTAGGATGTTCGCCGTACATCACATAACCTTTTGAATGTTCAGGGTATCTAATAAAGACCATCTTGGTGGCTCTTGGACTAAGTTTGCCATATCTATGAGTCGGGTTATGCACATAGCCTACCGACTCCCACGGCCATAGATGGTCCAAAAGAGGTTTCCTACCATTCCATAACTCATATGGAGTAGTTGAAACGCTCTTACTAGGTACTCGGTTTCAGATGTAAGTTGCTGAAAGCAACGCATCACCCCAAAAGTTAACTGGGAGATTAGCTTGAGCCATCATGGACCTGACCATGTCAAGTAATGTACGATTCCTACGCTCAGCAACACCATTTTGTTGTGAAGTGCAAGGAATTGCAAGATGTCTAATTATACCCTTTTCCTCACAAAAAACCTTGAACATATCAGAGAGGTATTCACGATCGCGGTTGGTCCGAAGAGTCTTAATTCTTCGATCCAACTTGGTCTCTATCTCTGCTACGAAGCGTTTGAACACATTTAAAGCTTCATGACGATGTGATAACAGATAAACATATCCGTATCTTGAGTAATCGTCAATTAAAGTGAGGAAGTATATGGCACCATCACGTGCCTTTACATTCACAGGTCCGTAAATATCAGAGTGAATGAGGTCTAAGGTACCAAGCACCCTAGAAGCCTTACCAAAAGGTTTCTTGGGTGCTTTACCCGCTAAACAAGGTTCACATTTAGGTAGCCTAACTTTAGTAAGCGATCCTAATAAACCCTCTTTAGCTAGTCTAGTCATTCTTTCTTGGCCAATATGGCCAAGTCTAGCATGCCAAACAACATAATCATGGTCAAAATCACTAGATGACACAAAAACAGAAGACGTAGTATTACTATAATACTCTTTATCTAAGTCCAAAACAAGGAAATTATCCACTAAAGATGCGTGGCCAAACAAATTGCCACTGTAAAAAAATGTCTAAACCGTCAATACAAGAAACAAACTAGAAACCTAATTTCATTAAAGAGGCATAAGACACTAAGGAACATCGGACTTCACGTGCATAGAGAGTGTCGTGAAGAAGTAACGAATTCCCTCCACGCAACTTAAGCCAATACGTTCCAACTCCTAGAACGTCCTCTGCAGTGTCATTTCCAAGAGTCACAGTTTGCAACCCCACCGGACAAGGGTGAAAGTCTACAAACCCAACTCGATCTTGAACTACGTGCTTGCTTGCTCCCGAATCTACAATCCAATTAGGAAAGGATTTAGCAACAAATGCATGGGAACATACAAGTAGTTCAACGATAGGAAATGAAGAAGCTACCTGAGCATGGTCGGGACACTCCCGAGCAAAATGGCCCTTCTTTCTGCAGTTATAGCACGTCACTCGTGCCATTTTATCCGTTACCTTACCCTTGGCCTTTGATTGCTTCTTAGCAATACCGCCTCTAGGGCCAAATTTCTTGGAGGGATGAAGATTCTTCTTCTTCCCTCGTCTAAACTTGTTGCTCTTAGGCCTATCCATCATAGCCACTAAAGCTACAGGGGGAGGAGCGCAGGCCTTCAAGCGCTCATCTTCCAGCTCAAGGTGTTTGGTAATATCGGCGAAAGTTTTGATGCTCTCTTTGTTAGTCATCATGGTGATGAACGGTTTCCATTTTTCGTCCCCAGCAGGAAGTGCATGGAGCACATTCGTCCGCTGTTCGCATTCGGAAATGTCCACACCAGCAGCTTTCAGGTCGCGTAGCATGGCCTGCAAAGTTCGCACATGCTTGGTTATACTTCGGTCCGAATCTATCGTGTATGTCATCCACTTAAGATGCAACGCACGAAGTCTCGTTTTTGAAGTTTGGCCGTACCTGAAGCGGATATTATCCCACATTTCCTTAGCAGTGGGATAAATTTCAAACTCACCTATAAGGTCGTTATGCATGCAGAAAGGCATAGTATAAGGCGCCTTACGGTCCTTTTTGCACCAATCTTGGTACGCAACCAAGTTGGCTTTATACTCATCAGTATGAGTAATATCCTTGTCGTCCTTGTCTCTAGTCAAGGGTGCGAACATTGTGGTTGTGAGGTATTTCAACACCTCACATTCTTCCAGAAGAAACTGAATCTTCCGGCGCCACATGTCATAGTTGGACCCATCCAACTTCTCATTGGTTGTCAACTCACCAATCATAGAGGTCTTAGAAGCCATATCTATAATTAAAAAAAATGGACATTAGGCATATCTTGTACATAATCAAAAATATCTCAA
>NCQV01104878.1:0-15331 GCA_002740545.1 Lophocereus schottii | reverse complement strand
TGGATATTGGCATGCTTTAAAAGTAATAATTGTTGATAGCAGATGATGTATTTCAATAAGATTGTTGGCGTAAAGTTAATGCTCTAATGTAGGTTGTATGTTCATGTGATTTGATATTTTTATTTGTACTTAGGAGTTTTTTTATAAATATTTAGGTTAGTAATGTAAAAAAAAGATAGAGTGAAACATGAATATGAAAGAAATTAATTCTATAATATTAATTAATGTTATGTTCGACTATTAAAATGTATGTAATATATAATTAAGAAATTTATATAATTAAATTCTATAAATTGAAATTAATACTAATCTAATAACTTTCGTGAATATTGTTGCTTGAGCAGAAAATTGATGGCTCTCCACATCGTTGGTGGATGTATTATAGATTATTGTCTGATCGTAATAGTTATATGCAAGAATTTCTAAACGGAGTAAATCAATTTGATGCATTTGCACATGAGCAAGTAAAGTTCCAAAGATAGGGAAAGTATAGATGTCCATGTGCGAAGTGTAAAAATACAGTGTACTTAACACCCGATGAGGTAAAGATGCACCTGATGTATAAGGGTTTTGTGAAAGGATATCGGTATTCGATAAGCCATGGAGAAGTAGAACTTGAACAATATGATTTTGATATTCTACTAGTGAAATGGTTAAAGATGGCGGTTCAAGTCATACTAATCATGACTACAGTAAATGCTGTGTAGATCATATGGAGTACATAGTTGGTGATGCCATATTGCCAAATCAAAATGTAAGGGGTAAAGAGCTAAGCCTTATGAAGAATTATTCCATATTATGGTTCGCGCTGCTCAACAACCATTATAGGATGGTTACACACAGTGAGCTCTCTGCTACTGCTCTGCTATTAAATATCAAGTTTGGTTATAACCTGCCACAAAACTATTTTAATAAAATTGTTCCGTTGATGAAGGAGATGTGCCCAGCTAACAATTGTGTGCGAAATAACTATGGCCAAATGAAGAAGGTTGTTAAAGATCTCGACAACGATGTGATACACATTGATCGTTGTCTTAAAGGTGGCATTCTCTTCTTTAAAGAGGACTCGAACCTCGATACGTGCAAGTTTTGCGGGCATTCAAGATATAAGAGGCAAAAGTCACAACAAAAGAATCAAAGCCCATTGCTATATGCAAGGATGCATTACCTTCCATTGAAACCTTGACTTCAGAGGTTGTATACATTAAGAAGCACTACAAGGAACATAAGATGGCATTATGAATATCATTGTGAGGACGGCATTTTATGTCATCCATTAGATGGGGCAACGTGGAAACGTTTCGATAAGAAGCACCCTAATTTTGCTATAGAGCGTCGAAATGTTAGGCTTGGGCTATATGCAGATGGATTTAGTTGTTACACTTTATCTTCAACATCATATTTCATTTGGCTGGTAGCAGTTACACCTTATAGTGTTCTCGCTGAAATGTGCATGACCGCACCATTTATGTTCCTCACTTGTGTAATCTCCGGTCCTAAAAATCCCAAGAACAAAATAGATGTATATTTACAATCTTTTTTTGATGAGTTAAAAGAGTTGTGGGATGTTGGAATTGAAACATATGACATATTTACGAATAGGGCATTTCAAATGAAGGCTGCACCTATGTTGACCATCAATGATCACCTAGCATATGGAATGTTGTCTGGTGGAGCATTAATGGTCAATTAGCTTGTCCAATACGTGTGAAACAATAAAAGGCTTTGAGACTCAAGAGTGGAGGTAAATTCTCATAGTTGGAATGTCATTGGTGTTTCTTACCAAGGAATCATGCATTTAGAAGAAATAGAACTTCATTTAGAAAAGGCAAAACTATTATGGGGCTCCTCGTTGCTACATATACGGGGAATATCTTCATGTAGAGGTGGAATACTAACAGACGGTGACTTTCAAATACCAGGATTTAAGGACAATGGGCTTAACTGGACAAAGAAGAGCATATTCTGCGAGTTGCCTTACTGGAGACACCAGTTGCTCGGCCATAATTTGGATGTGATGTACATAGAAAAAACTTCTTTGAAAGTATTATTTATCCTATTATGGATGTTCACGGAAAAATAAAGGACAATGTCAAATAAGAATGGATGTTGCAGATATATGTGATAGAGAAGAATTACATTTGTAACAAGCTCTAGTGGCAAAATGATTAAACCAAAAGTGAAGTTTGCTCTTGCTATGGATAAAAGAAGAAAGCTGTATGAATAGGTAACAGGACTTAACATGCCTGAAAAATACCACTCTAATTTTAAGGATGTTATGGACCCCAATGAAATAAAGTTTAACAATATGAAAAGTCATAATTGCCATGTGTTCATAGAAACTCTGTTGCCCATTGCATTTGGTGTTCTCCCCATGATTTGTTAAAACCTTTTATTGAAATAAGCCACTTTTTGAAGAATTTGTGCTCAACAACACTGCGAGAGGATGTTCTTAAGGAAATGCATTAAAACATTGCCATTGCTCTCTATAAATTAAAGACAATATTTTCTCTAGGCTTCTTTAATGTGATGGACCACTTCGCAGTACACTTGGCAGAAGAGGCGCTACTTAGTGGTCATGTACAATGCTGATGGATATATCCATTTGAGAGGTAGAATAGATTATATTTGTTGAAAATAGGTTTAAACAACTAATCTATGCAATCACTTACAAGCCATTGCTTAATATTATTGTGTTATGTACTTTGGTCATTGAAAGAAAAGGATAAAATAACAAGCGTATCCTGAAGGTTCAATTACAAAAGCTTCTTTAGAAGCTGAAAGGATGTTTTTTGACTCCTATTTCTTCGACTCTAATGTGCCCTCCATGCGTAATAGATGTCGAAGAAATGAGGATGGTGATGAACATAAGAAGCGTTTACCAACTCTATCTGCGTTTGAGCCGCAAGGAACTGCTATTGGGAAGAAAAGACCAACGTATCTCATAGAATATATGGTTGGTTATCTTCATGTGATAATAAATTGCAGTGAAGTTAAGTCTTATATTGATTGAGTGCTACCTTTCAATAAGATACGTTGCAATTGAGTTTATGCTTCAAAAAGTTATTTATTTACAATGTGTTTAAAATATTGCAGAATTTTCACAGTCTCAATGTCAGTGATGTTGATATTGATACCATCATTGAAACTCATTTTGTAGATTGGTTTAGTCAAAATGTAAGTAATTGAACTTATTCACTTAAAATTACTACAAGACAATTAGGTGCAATGTATTAACTAAAACCGCATCCTCTGTCACCTTGGCTGTATTACATTCAACTATTCGACAATCACAAACATTTGTACTTGACATAATTGACTATGAAGCCTAACAGACATGTGTCAATGTAGGCTGCACATAGAGTTAATGAATTTAAATTCCACACAGAACCACACAATGTTAAGAAAAAAATATACAATTGCGGTGTTGGTGTATGTAGGACTGGAGAGGGTGATATTGAAAATGGTTATTATAGCTTACTTAAAGATATCATTGAAAATGAGTATGTAGGTGAACCACTTAAAAGATGTGTGCTATTTAATTGCCAGTGACTTGATCCCACATTGAATTATGGGATTCGATCTCATAAACTAAGCAAACTTGTTGAGGTTCATCATCCAAGGAGGTACATAAAGTATGGTCCAATCATCTTTCCGAACACTGTATCACAACTGTACTTCATGCCACATTCAAATCACTCAAGGGATAGGGTCAATTGGATTATTGTCATACCAACCAAAGCAAGAGCCATAGTGGATATGCAATACACTTTACCCATTGCTTACCAACAAACGGGCGTGATGACACTCGTTGAACATGTCAATGATGCTATCCCTATAACATTAGTAGATGAAAGTTCACGACTGGAAGAAGTTAATGATGATATGAGTTTTTCATTTATTCAAGTAAATGATGACATAGATAAGGTAGAAGAGAATAAAGGTGGTGAAGAGGGTGAAGGGGATGATAGGAATAAAATGGATGAAGAACAGAGAGATATACATTTATATGATGATGATGACGATGATGATGATAAGAACGATGATAAGTATGGGGATAAGGACGATGACGAAGACGATGCAGACAATTGAATGTTCATGAATTGTTATATATTTCAATGCATACCATCATTATAATGCAAATGTGTATGAAAGTACTTTTATTATATGTGTTAGTTTTGAAACTTGATGTTCTAACTATTGTGGTGTGTGACTAAATTGTTGACATGTACAATCGTTACTTGTACTTGGATTTTTATCAACTATTTCAAATATAGATTACACCTCCCATAAAGGTAAGTCCTCTACTCAAGGTCGAGGAAAAGGGTATAGGAGCTCTAGTGCATCTCCTAGTGCAATGGACATGGATTCACCTTTCACCCAAACACCTCGCATGGCAGGTGCTCTAGGAACAATCCCTACTCAATTTGGGGCAGTTCCTATTGGGTCTTTCACTTCCCATGCCCTATACATCCCTAACCAAACATTTATTTCCCAACAATTTGCATATAGCATTCCGGCCAACCCCCCTGTTCGTAACATTGTCAACCCTACTACTCAAACTGTCGACCCTAACTCTAACTAGTCCCAGCAAAACATTGAAACTAGAGATTGTGAAGCACGGTTTAATCATAGAAGCACTCAACCAAAGACATAAATTGTATCAAATGGTAACGGGTAAGTGGTAAAATTATTCTGTGTTTTGTACTTCAAGTATTTGCGTAATGTCACATTAACTGGATGTTTTCTATTGAAATAGGTTTCTCCCAAATGAAGGTGTTATTGGTAGGATTTCTCAGATCTTCAAAAGCAAATATGATGCCCCTTGACTTTCTTGGGGTAAAGTGCCTAGACACGTTAGAGGTGCGTTGTTTAGAGAGTTTAAGGTAATTACAGTTACTACATATTAACACTTTACATGTACTTGATTCATTATTATGACATTATTTGATGTATTTGTTGTTTTTTTATTTGCAGAAGTGGTTCACTTGGGATCCTATTCCTGAGGGACTTCCATAGCAAGGCAATGCACATTTCAGGGACTTCCATAGCAAGGCACGGAAGTACGACAAGCAGCCTACATGGCTTGGTGGCAATAGAGAGGGCTCCAACAACATTGGGCAAACGAATCATATAAGAAATTATGTCAAAAAGCCCAAAAAAAGGGACTTGGTGACCCAACTAGTCTTGGACGATATCCTCACACCTATGGGTCGATCCCTATACATGAGCATAGGAGACATCTGGTAACTAATTGTACATCTTATAACTTCTTTTACTTATTTGGTTGATTGTGGTGGTTAATGTGGTTTTCGAAATTTGTTTGACATGTAAAAGGAACAACTTGGGACAGAGCCAACAATTGTTGAGTGATTTGCCCACACTCACAAACTTCAGAGNNAAGAAGATGGACCTTAAGTTGATAAGAAATCACAACCAACATACGTAAGTTATTCTCGATGGTCAATATTAATTAGTGGTTCATAAACTTTCATTAAGTATGACATATTTGATTTTTGAAAATGTTGTTATATCTTAGGCATCCTTTAAACAAGAATTTCAAAACATCATCAACTCTCAATGGACCTTAGATGGCAATTCCCAAGATCCATCTCAATCTCTTCTAAATCCAAACGAGTTGTGACTAAAGGCCTATACAAACAAAAAGGGATGTATTTACGACATTGGAGATGAGGTCATCAACACTAGAGAGTTCTCCTACTTCAGTCACTCTCAATGAGCCGGTATAGTAAATTTAAATACTATTTGTATTTGAGTCATTGGCCATGTTTGGTAATCAGCTGTTAGCTGTTAGCTGTTAGCTGTTTGTATTAGCTGTTAGCTATTAGTTGTTTGGATTAGCTGTTCACATTAGCTATTTGAATTAGCTATTTCTAGAAAAAGTATTTGGTAAAATTAGCTGTTTTTAGAAAATATGTTTGGTAAAATTCCATTGATGCCCTTTCTCTAAAATACTTTTCAGTTGAATAAGTTTTTATCTATTGATTATCTTATTTTGTTTTTTAAAAAGTTAATATATATCATATGTGCAAATTAGCTTCTTCCTTAGAACTTTATTATTTAATTAATTTAAATAACTTGTGTTCATTACCCTTTTTTTTTTTTGGTTTTCAATGTTTACTTACTTATATAATGCCTATAACTTAATTATACCCTTTGTTATTTTTAGAGATGCTTATTTTTTTATGAATTGCATTTAATATGAACTTGCATCTATGTTTTTGTCATGAATTGAAATATGTATAGATTTTAAATAATTTAATCTTCATCAACCCAAAAGAAAACTAGGAATATGGTCTATTAATGACAATAGGGAGGGTGGAGATGAAGGTGGAGAGGTCGAATAGAAGAAATTGGATGTAAAAGTTATCTACGATTTAGGCAAGATAAGAAACTAGGAATAGAGTTTATTAATGGCATGATGTAATTTTGTTAAACTTTTGGGCAATACTGTAATTTTGTTAAACAACTATCCCCAAAAAGCTAATGAAAATAGCTGTTTGAGAAAGAGCTATTTGGGGCAAATAGCTCTTTTAAACAGCTATTTACCAAACACCTTTTAACTATTTGACTTAGTCAAAATAGCTAAAGTCTCCCCAAACAACTCCTTTTTCCCCAAACAGCTATATTATCAAACATCCCCATTAATAGCAAAATTATGCACAACGTCAATTTAAGATGAGTTAAGTCATTTTCACTAATGTATACTTCGTATACATGGTTTTTTTTTACAGGTATAGGTCAGGTATCATCTCAACAGGAGTTGAATGATTTAAGAGGTATAGTGACCAACTTGGGGGTGAGCTTACTACGCAAGCTCAAATGTATCAGATGCTTGTGGACAAATGCGAGTAGTTAGAGGAGTCCAACCAAATGATAAGCTAGCAAATGATGAATATGAACCAGCAAATGACAGCTTTTTTCCAAATGCAACAAGCTTCGAGTTCGAGCTCCCAACCTACCTTCACTAACCCTCCACAACATGATGAAGAGAATAAGAACAAGGATGAGGATGAAGAATACGATGACACTCACCTTAGTGATTGACTCCTGACTTGCTTGCTTCTTTTCTCTCTATTCCTCTCTTATACATATATGTGCATTTCCGTCTTTATTTCGCTCTCTTGACCATGGTATTATTAAGTACACTTATATTTTCAAGCATTGTATGAATTTGTGATGAACTTAAAAAAATTTGGTTTATATGTGATGTTTAGCTTGGTTGTCGATTGAGATTTACTGAAAACGCTTTGAATGAAGCATTGGTATCGAGAGGGTTATCGTCAATGTATTTCTTGTAAGAAATGAAATGTATTTGTAATTTGGGATAGTTGTGAAAACAAAAATTTTGTTTAAAAAGGGCAAAAATAGCAACAGATAGGCGATGGAAAGTACGCTATGCAGAATTTTTGTAAAAATAAAAACAGACATGATAACGGAATGGGCTTTCCATCACTTGTTACATCGCTAGTGGAGATAGAATCAAGATTCCTTCACCAACTTACGTGCCTTCAGTTCGTGCCATCTCTGTGTACCCATCTCCAAGTGGCGATGGAATTTCCAAATTCCATTGTTGAGTCCTTAGTGACGGCAAAAAATATGACAATTCATTTCCGTCGTCAATTCCGTAGCTAAATTGCATCTTTGTGTTGCTAATTCCGTCCCTGAATAGCCCTTTTTTTTTTAGTGGTTATCTACGCTTTGATTGCCTATCTAAGTAGGAACATGTTTCTTAAATTCTATCACATGTCCATTGACAATATCTGATAACAAATTTTGCCTTTCATCAAAAAAGGGGAGCTTCAATGGAAGTAACATTTGTTATAGCTAAAAGGGATACTTGATCACATTGACATGACTACCTGAACTCATCTTGTATGCCTAATTGATCACAAGTAACTAACATGAGAAGCTGCTTACGTAATTGACTGCCTAGAGTTCAATGCTAGAGTTCAGATATACTAAGCTCTTATCAATAGGGACACTAACAGACATGTCAGAAATAGACTAGTGTCATAAAATTTCCCCAAATGTAGTTGAGCTTGAAATGAATTGTCTGACACTCTGATCAATCTCGTTAATATGGAAATTAAGCCTCTGTGCCATAAAAAATATTAACCAATAATATGTAATTCCATGTTGGTTAAATATAGCATAAATTGTTGTACTATAGGTGCCTCTACCTCTACAAATATTTAGCTATAATTTTTTTGACCCTTAAATACTGAATTACCACATATGATCAAATAGGATAATTAAACTACTTATACTTTAATTACTTAACAATCTTGCTAACTATTAATTTCCCAATCATCAACACACAAGATTAACTTTTTGATGTTCATAATATGACAACTACTCATAGATTAGACCTTAAAAAAAAGTACATTCAAAACTTTTTCAAATTAGGGAAGGGGCAAAACTACTTTATGCTAAAACATAATTGTACTCAATCTTACCAGACGTGGAACATATTAATATCAAAGCTTAGAAAGAAGCTCATCTACCTTATTAAATAAGAAATGCAATGACTGATACTATGATAGATGAAAGAAATGTCAGGACTTAACTAAGTAGCTGTCAAAAAAGTAAAGATTCTCAAGGCCAATAAACTAACCTCTAGCCACTTTCTAAATCATCCAATGGCTACCTCCTTCAACCTATTATAATGGTCCAATGACTTGATCACATAAATAGAGATCTTCGTTCAAGAAGAAGTATAGGCAACAGATGAACACAATGAGCTTAACTCATATTCTAGGTGTTATTCTAATGTTAAGTCATTAACTTCAAAATCATTACAATCTTTGCACACACTTTTGAAAATCCTTACGAGGAAGAGATTTAGGAGAATTCTGCTTGTAAGCAACAAGGCCGACTAGTAGAGTCATCCTTCCTAAGTGGGAACTTAAGTGAAATCACTTCAAGATAGGGCTTGACGTGTATATTTTCGTCAAGGTCCTTGGGTGAATGCTTCTAGTCATATTATACCAGAGTAGATTAATACAACTTAGTTGAATCCTAAGAACGGTCGCCCTACCTATAATACCCCAGCATTTAATCATGTTTAATTTGGTTTAATTCTTACATTAGTCATATGCTTATGATTAATCAGAGTAGTGTGTCGTGCATTTTTTCTATTGTCAAGCAAAGTCATGCTTGATTTAAGAAATTACAAAGTCGCAAATTTTCCTCTAATAGATATAATCTTGGATAATCATGTAGAAGTATATAATTTCCTACGAATATGCGTTTGCATCTCAGCGAGGTTGGGAATTGATTGAGCCATAAAAATTTCTTAACCATTAAGGAAAGGAATAGGAGTAGCGAATCATCATTGGCCAAACGCATGGCCTTGATACCATGTGAAAAACTTGGTACTTTAGATAAGCTCAAAGTAATTTGATATGACCTAGCCCGTATCAAAACTCAAAAAAAAGGAAAAAGAAAAGAGAGGGAGACCAGAACGACTTGTTATATTGGGAAGTGGCACCTTAGAATAATAAGTGTTATTGAATAAAAAAAGGACAGGTTAATATTAAAGCAAACCTAAAACAATTAAAAACACATACAAAAAAAAAACAAAAAAACCTCTCTGCCTCCCTCATCGAGTCAGTGAACGACCCCCCTGATGTGTTGCCTGGCCTAGCCAGCCGCCACCAGTGCTCATCGTCAGCGCCTTACCGACCTCTATGTCGCCACCGTCCATCTGTCCATTCCGCCCAGCCCCGCGGTGTCTCCCCCCACTTCCTCTCCTTTTCTTAACAATCTTAATTACAATAGCTATCTTAACACCTTTTCTCTGCACATAGGCAGGATAGGGCAACCCTATCTGCTGACCGCTTTTGCTGACTGCCGGGTCCAGTGTCGACAGCTGCCTGCTATGATGCTCCTGAGGGAACCACCAGCTCCCATCCTCCACTGATGCACTCACTCTTACCCTTTGTGTTAATTTGAATAGAGGTAATTTTCTCCACCCAATTAAGTTTAAACTTAGAATTTTAATTTAATTAGATGGAGTAAGCTTATTAGACTATGAAATAGTTAACTATGGGAAAAAACAAGAGATGTTGTATGAAATGTTAAAGGAAGCCAAACGTGCTTTGTTGTTATGCCAAGTGAGTTTAGCCATGGATGCTTGCTTTAGATTATATTACACCAATGATAAGAATTATAAGATAATGCAAGTTGAATGTAATATGATTTACGCAATTGATAAGGATGAGTTGCTCAACTGCATAGTCATAATAAAACTACTGAGATGTATATGGATAAGTGAATAAGATTATGTTAATTTTCTTAATCTAGTTCATGATAAGTTACTTAAGTAAAGTTGAGCTGAGTACTTGCCTTGAATGATGTTCTAGTGGGATTATGTTGATTTTGCATATTGGTTGTGATGCAGAGAGGATTTTCATTTGACCAAATAAAGGTGTGAAATCCTTGGAGATAGGCCTAAAAAGATGTTTGAAGAACAATATTCATAAATATAAACCAAGAGATAGAATCCCCATTTAGAAGAAAACCTCTATTGGGGATGGATCAATACTTGAAATATATAACCAAGAAATAGATCAAAGAGGATATATCTAGGCTAAAGATTAGACCACTACCTAGATTAAATCAGTCCACCCTGTAACCCTCAAAAGCCTTTGGACCAAGGATTAGATTAAAGGGATGAACCCAAATCACCATCCCCCTTAGGGAGACAAAGATTTTGAAATTTTGAATAAATTACCAAGCTTCAAGCTCTTATATCATTCAACAAGTTTGAATTTTCATAGAGATAATTAGTCCTTTAAGCACCTAATTAGAAGGGAATTAGCTGTTACATTAGTGGGGTAGGAGGGCTAATAGGGGCTTAAAAAATATCCTAAAAAATAAATAAGATGCTTAAGATAATTACAATCAAGATGAACTATATTTTTTAGGATTCATCCTCCATCTTCTAAAGAGTTTCGAGAAGGATACACTCCACCAATGGAGGTGTCACCACTTGGTGATTCTTCCTTTGTGTGTGAAGAATCATGCCATGGTTGTTAATCTCCAAAATTACAACTGTAACCTCCTTAATTAAGTCCATAATTAAAATCATACATTTTTCAGTCCTGGACTGACCCTTGCTTGGTTTTTAGTCCCTAACTCTCTCAATACTTCTAGTTTCAGTGCGATTAAAGATCTGTTAGAAAATAGACATTTGGGGTTTTCTATCCATGTATAATTTGTAGAAATTGGAGCTCATTTACCTAGTTAAAACTAAGCTAAAAATGAGGTGAAGTATTTTACCCCAAAAACTGAAAATGAGCTAATGAGGTGGTTTTGGAAGGATTGGGTGGTTAAACTCCTTATTTAGGGTTACTAATTTTCCCAACTACCTTTGCTAAAACTTACTTGTGATCTTAAAGGTCAATAATAACCTTGGAGCATCAAGACATTGAGTTCTACTTTTAAAGGTCATCATGGTTCTTATTTAGACCACGGTTTTAGCTTGGAGGAAATTCCGATCTTGATGGTTTGCTAAGCATCAAGTTTCCATGTAAATGAAGTGTGTGAAGGTTATTTGGTTGAACTAGTAAGTCATATGTTCATGGTGGAATTTAATTAAGATAGAGATGGAGGTGGGTGAGCAATCATGCTTGATTGAAGAATTAATGTGAATCATGTGTTTATGTTATGTTAAATTTGTGTTAATTAGAAGTGTGAGAGTGAATGCCAAGTTGTTTACTTGATGTAATCAAATAAAAAGGAGAATGGAAGTAATTATGAACTCATGGACAAATTAGGGTGAAGGTATAAATTTAGTGGAAAAGTAGGACTAGGGAAAAGAGCCTAAGGAAAGATTAGATTACAATAAGAAAGCAAGTCATGATTGCTTGCCTTTGTAGATTAAATACAAGCACTTGAATTGGATTAGGTAGAGTGAATTAGCTTATTAGCTACATGGTTTGAACTAGTCAACTAGGGAAAGAGAAAGGAAGAGGGGGGTCTAGTGGAGATGTTCATAAGGACGGGTTATTTCTATAAAATGCAAATGACCATTTAGGGTAGGGATTCTTAAATTACTTGTTTCCAAATCAAGCACCCCCAGAAAAAAAAAAAAGAGAAGAATTGTGAGTTTGCTAGCATATAAAAGTCCACCATAATATCTAAGAATATTCCTAACAAGACCAAAAACCTAGCGAATTATTTTTGCTATTAACATAGAGTCTTACCGAGCTATTCTCAAGAAAGGGTCATAGAGATTAACTTGATTGAGAAATGAGATAGGGGTTAAAGGTAGGTTACTTGTGCCCTTCAAAGGCATATAGTTCACATGTCCTAATAGTAACAAGTTTTATTTGGCTGCTAGAATCTTAACGACACATTTCATTATTCATTATTCAATGCAATGTTCAATGTTTAATGTTCAATATTCCATGTGCATTTTTCGTAGTTTATACTAGCAGAATTCATTGTTTGGGCACTTCTCATTAAATGAAAAGGTCAAAATTCATTATTCATTGATACCATGGCTACTGTTCATAGACTCAATTTCCAATCCAAGCTGGAAAATGAATAATAATCAATTTTTTAATACAACACTCCTTAAAGAATATTTACAAAAGTATAATTTTAACATGGCGCACACGCTCACTAACTTCATGCAAATAGTTATTTACTGTACAAGGGTAATGCATTGACCTATAGCTCATTTTCTTATTGTTTTATGTTTTTCAAACTATTTTAGGGATGAAGAAGCAATTTAAGGTTAGGCGAGAACCTGCAGAGACTAAGGGTCTATGAGACGTGGGCTAGGGTAGCGAATGCTAATTCTTAATGCTAGTTAGTTATTTTGAGGGCTTAGAAACTGACTTGTGTTTTAGGCACTTGTGAAGCCTAAATGTCTTGTAAATCTATTTTGGACATGATGAAATCATTGTGTTGTGCCTACTTTGAAATGTTAATAAATATCTTCAACCTTATTGTTAATAAATACTATAATTAGCATATGCTACTTATCTGGTGGATGCTTGTCCCTATATACAGCCTTGTCCCTAAGGAACAGCAGTAATGCCCTAGCTTGATAGTGCATTCCGTTGCCTCATAATATTTATTAATGAAGGGATTAGAAGATGATTAAGTTGGGGTGTTACATTAGCTAGGGATGTAGTCAAGCTAAGGGATGAACTTCATGAACAAATACCATGTGCTTTACTTTCTAACCTAGTATTGTTCTTCTTAACTCCCTTGATCTATTTGCTTAGTGACCTTTATTGTATTGTTCAAAGTCCTTGAATATGCTATGTTCATTTATATTTTGCTCCAATTATCACTTGTAATTATTTTATGTCATCCCATCCACCTCTTTTAGGATGACTTGACTTACTTGGGACCAAAGGTGATTAAGACAAAAACTACTACACACATTATGAACAATAGGTGTTGTTTTAAAACAACAATAGATGTCATATGGTTGTTGACATAAAAAACCTAAAATTTTAGAGGCTATAACGAAAGTCTTGACTCGATGTATTGGGGTGACTTTCTTAAACTAGTAAAACGTTTGTCCTCATGCAAAGCTTGTCAGAGCTACAAATTTAACCGCTACTTCGGTTATTAAATACTTTTTATAGCATAGGGAAGTAGGGATCGATCCACAAGGAAAGATTGTTTTAAAAAGGCCAACTTAATCCTAAATGATTTTACAAATCTAATTTATTAAATCTAATCTTAATAATTCTAAAATAATTAAAATCTAACGAATAAAAATCTAAAAAAAACACCCAATGATGCTCCTAAATATTTTGGATTATATTCTGGAAAGAAAATAGTAAAAAACTTTCCTAAATAATCTAGAAAAATAAAATCAGAATAGTAATTGAAATTCTAATTAAAAATCAAAACAGCAAATAATAAATAGAAAATAAATATTAAAAATGTCAAACAGTAACCTAAAATATTATTCTTCAGACATATACGCATATAACTCCTCAATTGTATCTAAATAATTACAAAAAAATAAAATCAGAAAACTACCACAGAAAATCAATGCAGAATATTAAATCTGAAATTAGAAATAAAATAATCTGCAAAATATAAATAGGAAACTAATCAAGAAAATTACCCTAATTCTAGAACACAATTTTCTGGACCTAACCACACCTAATAATCATAAATTAAAATTAAAAATCAAAATTTTGCAGAATTAACAACCTAAAAACCTATACTTATCAATTTCACAAAAGAATTCTAAACAATTATCAAATAACTTCCAAAAATTACGAAATTAAACATGGGCAGACTAGGAACTATATAAACACTAGGAACTAATAAAAATCAAAAAAGAACAAAAATAACTATTTTTAGTCTAATTTATAACAAATCGGTAATGAAATACTAACTGAGTATAAATTAATCTAAAATTATAATACTCCAAAAATCAAAATCTAAACTATCTAAAATTACCTAGACACTCCTAGAAGACAATACTTTTGGGGGGGCCGATTGAAATTATATTGAAGGTAATAAAAACAGAACAAACTAATCAAATTAATTCTAAGCAACAAATAATGATCAAAAATTATCAAATTTATAAAGGATACTTAGTATAATCTCAATCCACCATGCCAATTAATATTTATCATTAACACATAAGTTAATTTCATTCATGAGTTAAACTGTAGAAGACATCCACCAGTGGTTCTTCCCCGTTTTTCCTTAGATTCTAGTGTAATTAGGTCCATCCCTAATATAAACCCTACTAGTTTTGACAACCCTCACACCAGCGCAAGAATTTAATCAAACTAGAGTATTAAGAATTAGAAAAATATCATTTAACACTTTGTAATCAATTTACCAGCAAATCGATTTAACAAAGATCTAAAGCCATTACCTAATTAGAGGAGATGAGTTTGAGCCATCCATGATTAATTAGGGTGATACCTAAGCATAAAAGACTATAACTTTTACATATTATAATCTTCTAAACTACCAATCGAAATTGTATTAAAATAACTAGCATGCATTCTAATTAATTTAATATGAATATCATAAACGATAAACGCTAATCGCTATAGAATCATGAATATAAATCAACTAGGCAATAAAGCATACGACTTGTTTCAAAATAGTAAATTTAGCATGACTTCAAGAAGATTATACTAGGCAAAAAGAAATTACTCACTCATATTAAAAATAAAATCACAAATAACCAAAGGGTTCATGTTTAATAATTAATTAAGCAAAAAAAAATCAAAATATCAAAATAAAATAAGAAAAAAAATGATTGCCGTGACTGAATTTTGTGAGGATACGGGAGAGGGAGCCGTGG
>NCQV01104874.1:342-12496 GCA_002740545.1 Lophocereus schottii | reverse complement strand
ACTAGGACATCACAAGCATCATCAGCATCGTCACCATCAACAAGTATCACCATCAACACTCCACACGTCACCAGCACACCCACATCGTCATCCCCATCTCTACCGGCCACGATTACTCAGATTCAAGGGTTGAGATTGAAGAGGGCTGAGTATAAATCAGAGGTAGCAGTTGTTTTGGAAGATATTAGGTAACAATCTAGGGTTTAGGTTAGGTTTAGTTTAAGCTTTAGGTTTAATTTTAGGTTTAATTTCGTTTTAATTTCAATGATTAGGAATTTAGGGTTTGGTTTTTTGTTTGGATTTCGAATAATAGATCCATTTTTAGCTTGTGATTTTCCCTAATTATGCTTTATTTTGTTAATTCGGAGTATGCCTAGATGAATTTTAGATTGTTATTAAACTAATTTTTGGATTTCGTTTGATATAATTCTTAACTTCACCGCCCTGTTTGTTTCGGATTTCAGCTTCGGATTTGAGTGGAATTTGCGATAATGAGTTGTTTTAAGTTTTGATAAATGATTTGGCTTACTAGTGGCAATTTTAGCTAATGATTGAATTCGAATTCCCCCTCCCCTGTTTTTTTTTTTCCTTCTTCGAATGCTCTGCTTTAAGTTTTCTGTTCTATTGGTGCTCAAAATCTAGGATGTTCTATAGGTCGATATTGTGCTGGAGATGAGGGTCAATTGACGGACTGAGCTGAGCTCACGAGCAATGAAGCCCCTTATTCTTCCCCTCTGCTTTGTTCTTCATGTTCAATTTTCTTTAATTGGACTGTGCTGACATTGAATGCTGCTGGATTTTAGTTTAGGAGATGTCAGCTTGGATTTTGCAAGAACTCAGGTGATCAAACAAAACTTTGGTTTGCTAGGTTGAATCCTCATTGTTCCGTGTTTCCCCTGTTTTGCATTATGTTGGCCTTGAATTTTGATTAGGAGACCCCATATGTATCATGTTTAGTTGAGACAATGGGGTTAGTATATTTGGCTTTGCTGTTTTATCTAATTATAAGTTATTTAGGACCTATGAAATCAATGTGAATAGTTAGTGATTATTTAGAATTTGATTCGTTTATAATCTATAGTTTTAGATGTTTATTGTTCTGGTTAGTTGAGAATAATGCTAGATTAGTTATTTTTGTACTTAGCGACCTTAATCTCATCCTCGTCCCTGAGTAGACGACCCTTAAGTATTACGACGACAATCGTATACTTGTGGCATTCTGGTTTTACACTCAAAATTACCTTACAATATGGATCTCCTCAGATCCCGCGAAAGCGGGACCCAAACTGGGAGGTGGTGTTGTTGTTGATGTTTTCTTTTGTGTTGACCTTTGATTTTTTCTCGTGGTCGTTCGTAAAGACAGGGGTAATAAGGTAGCCCACAATTTGGCCAACCGATATCCTTTGTGTTTGGAGGGTAAATTGTGGGAGTCTGATGTGCCGAGTGATATCTCTTCTCGGGCATCGAAGGACATGTATGACTTTATTCGCTTGAATTTAATATAAACCCCACCCCGTTTCTTGATAAAAAAAAACTTTCTTCAAATTGTGGGGCTAACATGTATTATTTTTGGTGATTTGACAAGCTTTCAATAATCTAAGGATTTCAAATTGCTTTACATTTATTAATTAATAGGGATCAGACATTAGCAACAACCAATAAATAACATTGACTTAATTCAACTAACCGATGTTAATATAGTTTGTTCAATTATTTGATAAAGAAGATAAATGATTGTGCATCATAAGCCAAATTAGCAATGTATAGTATAATAAGTTCTTCCCCAATATTGCAAAAGAATTTATTAGACTTTTAATTATTAGCTTAAAAAATTTATTTTTATGTTTATTAGTTTGTGAGGGGACTATATTTCTTAACATGCAACTTAAGATAATTTTATAACTCAAGTTATATGATCACAACATACCATGTTATTAAAGAATATAATTAAATGAATGTAATTAAATGATTGCGGGTGTATTTGGTAGGGGGAAAAATTATTTTCCCGAAAAATGATATTCTCATTTTACACTGTTTGATAACAAGCAGAGGCAAAAATCATTTTCAGGGGAAAATCATTTTACTCCATGGGAAGGAAATTGTTTTCCTTTAAAAAAAGTAGGGAAAATTAATTTCTAACTTTCTGATATTTCCGTTTCAGGCCCGATTTTCGTTTTCTTTCTTTGCTTCTCCTTTATCTCATTCTTTACTTTCCCCTTACCTCTTGCATTTTCAGAATAGTCATGACTTAGAGTTCAGTTTGCGCTCTCTCTCTCTCTCCCCCCTATGAACCCCCTCTTTTCTTTTTCTTCCCTTCTTTGGCTAAGGAAAACAAAGATATTATTATGACTTTGTAATGCCTATTTGATGACTAAGTTGACTGGTTATCTATTAGCTTAGCCTATTAGTAGCAAACAGTTGGAAATGATTGTCTTGGAAATGTTTTTTATTCTACCAAACAATAGAAAATGAAGTGCAAAGAAAATAATTTTCACCCCTAGCGCCAAACAGCCGAAAATGTAAGAGGAAAATTATTTTTCTTGGAAAAACATTTTCCATGGAAAATGAATTTTTGGAAAAATGATTTTTCCCCTTACCAAACACACCCAACTTATAAAATTAGCTATACATAATTGCATATAATGTAGACATTGCAAATGGAGTAAACTGCAACAAACCCATGCAACTTGCCAATGAAGGAGCTTTAATTAAGTCTAGACTGTCATCAGTAGGGGTGATGATCGGCTTTATCCATACCATCATCCATACTTATGTTTAAAATTAATACTCATACACATACAAATATTGATCCAGTATTATAAAACTATACACATACCTGTATCTGCGGGGTATAAAGGGTATGCAGGTTTTATTAGGATACATATAAATCACAGTGAATTAAACTCATTTTACACCCATATTTAATATCAAATAGCCAATATGTCACATCAACATCAAGCTTCCAATAAAATATCACATCACACCAAATGCAAATAAAATTTTCCAAATTCAAGTAAAAAATTAAAATTTTCCAAATTCAAGTAAAAAATTAACATTCTATATTTATAGTTTTTAACAAAATATCCCACCGAAGTCTTGAATAGAATACAACTCAAAGCAACTAGAAAAATATCTAAGTCCAAGTAATAAACTAGAACTTCGAATAAATAGGTACAAGTCTTATATGGGGAGGATATGAAGTAGGGTACATGATGAGTATTGATAAAATGGGTATGGGGCTGGTGCGGGGCGGGTGTGAGCTATTCCCGTACCCATACCCATACTTATACTAACAATACCCACCTCATACCCAATGTTTTCTCATTTTGAATACCTATACCCATATTCTTTGGGCATATTTTACGAATTTTAAGCAGATACGAGTTTTTTTACCTTCTCTAATAATCGGTAAGGAAGGGATAAGAGAGACAACTTGAAGAGGGAAATTGTCATAACTGTTGAAGCTCTGCTCGGATCAACATGCACTTGTTGCCTTTTATTTAGAGCATCCCTAGCCATGGGAACGCATGGGACAAGGGGGCCCACATGTCACACGCATTTTTGGGGAGCTCTGGCAACCTGGGGAAATGGGGGGTACACACATGGCAGAACGCACAGGTGTTCTGCCCTGCATGATTTTTTTTTGGTCATTTTCTGGGGTTAAACGCGGTGATTTAGTAGTTGGAGGAACATGGGGTGATGCGTTTTAAGCAGCCCGAAAAAAAAAAGAAAACCTATTGTGACTGTTGGACAGGGCACTTGAACATGGGAATTTGGGCCCAAAAATAGCCATTGGACTCGAGGCAAGCACCCAATGCCTATTTGGGTCAGAAATTTTTTTTTTGGTTTCCTAAATTCCTCTATAAATACAAACATCAAAGGGTGAAAAATTTATCTCAATTTTAAACTCTCACTCTTATCTGATTTCCTTATTGCTATTTTAATTTTGAGTTTTGTAGGCTTTGGAAAGGAATTGAAGTTCCAAGAGGAAAAAAATTGGGTAAGTAATTATGTTTGGTTTTTATTGAAGTAAATATTTTGGGTTATATATTTGAACTAATAAATTTTCTTGTGTGGCTTTTTTTAGACATTTTTTGGAGGTGTTCATAAAGTTGAAGAATCAAGCTTAGACTGAAGTGAAGGAAATTATAAGAAATTCTAACCTTTTGTTATTCTTAATATAAAATTTTTATAAAATTTTTTGAATTAGTAGAATGGAAAGTGTTTGCAAGTGAGTATGTTTAAGTTTATTTTAGAAATTTAAAAGGTTCAATTTATATGTTTGAGTTGTTAAAGTTGTGAAATTTGAAATTGTTGGATAATTGCTTAGTTTAAAAGGTTCAATTAATTGTTGGTATTTCTAGTTGTTAATTTATTAATTGTTCTTTACTTAATCGCTTAGTTTAAATCCCCCTTAATATGTTGAAACTATTGGACATGAATAAAATGACATGTTAGAACATGACTATGTGATTAATTATTTGTTAGAAATGATATTTTAGAATAAAATGACATGTTAGAATAAAATGATATGTTGAAATTATTTGTATGTTTCACAATTTATAAGAAATTAAGTTTGACCACTTGAAATTATTTGTATGTTTCACAATTTATAAGAAAAGTGAAATTGGCAATGAAGTTAGAAATCTAATTTGTAAGTTAAAATGTTAGTTCATTGGAATTTAAATGTTTAGAAATTAGAATGGAAATGTTAATAAATTGGAATTGACATTTAATTGAAATTAAATATGTGTTTGTTAAATTAAATATTCCAATGTAATTAGAATTTGTATGGAAGTTAAATGTTTTAGAAATTAGAAGAAGATGTACAGAAATTAGAATTTAAATGTTTAGAAATCAGAGTTTAAATGTTCATTAAAACAATTATGTCATTAGAGTTAGTTAACCTAGGATGTGTCGAATTTAAATGTTTAGAAATTAGAAGTGAAATGTGTGGAATTTAGAGGTTTATAAAGTAAATGACTAGTTTGCATGTAAATATTGCAATGTAATAAGAATTTGTTAGGAAGTTACAATTATAAAGTAAATGTTTACAAATTAGAGCTAAATGTTAGAAGTCTTACGTAAATTGGATCCATGCTTAATAATTTTTTGAAGATTTAGTTAATTCATTTAATCAATAAATTAGATATGTGAAATTGAGCATTGAAATTGAGCATGTGTAAATGAACATTGAAATTGAGCATACGTAATTAGGAAGTTTAACTTTTAGTTAGTATGCTTACAATGTGCTTTGACATGTTAACTCTCATATGTGTAAAGATTGTATGATAGAATTGAAAATTTAAATCCAAAAATTGTTAATTAACTCGTAGGTGTTCAATTTAAAATGGGTCCTAATTACCCACTATCTTTTGTGAACTTACTTACCAGGGATAATTCACAATGGGATCTCGCGAACAACAAGAACATTCTCCCGAACCCTCCAAATTGGCAATACCATCCACAATACCCTTAACAATACCCACCTCAATGTTCCACACACTACTAACCACCACCAAACAGTCCACTTCAAGGCTAGAACGCCTTGAAATTCCAAATTTTAGCTACGGTTCAACACTCCCTCCTTATCATCTACCCCCACCTGATAATACGACCTCATCAACACCTCATCCTCCACCCAACCGCACCCACAATGAGAGTGGCGGTGTGGCTTCCAAGTAGACATTGGAAGAAGATCGCCACTTGGTCACATCATAGATAAATGTAACCACAAACCCCCTTATTGGGGCTAACCAAAAGAAAATGGGGTTCTGGACTAAGGTCGCAAGCGTCTACAACCAGCACGCTCCCAATGGAGCTGCGAAGAGAACCGAAAGTTTACAATTCCTACTGGAACCGAGCAGCTCCACTTGTGTCCAAGTGGACCGCTTGTGTGGGCCAGGCTTACCAGGCGAACCCAAGTGGGGCAAACGATGATGACATTATCGAGAAAGCCCAAGATCTATATGCTGATATGGTGGGCGAAGGAGGACGACATTGTCGAGAAAGCCCAAGATCTATATGCTTATATGTTGGGCAAACGGTTCGACCTCATGTATTGGTGGGTGCTACTAATGGACCAACCTAAATGGGAGGTCAACTGCGATCAATCTGTAGAGGTGGCTTCCAAACGCTTGAGGATCAACAAGGTGGGCAGGTACTCTGAGAGTGAGACACCCGGCACCCCTAGCACACCAACAACTCCTACCAGTGAAGACACACCAACAGAAGAAATTGGTAGGTTGGTCTGCCCTATGCGAAGAAAAGTTGCTAAAAGAAAGGCGAAGGAGAAGGCACATGACTTGGTTCTCGATGTTGTGACCAAGGAGCTGTCAACCTTGGGGACAACAAATGTGAAGAACTGCACCATGTTCGAAAGGTATGTCCTCGCACAAGAAAAGAAGGCAGATGCAACTAAGCAGAAGGCGGATGCAGCTCAAAAAGCTGTTCAACTAAGAGACCGTTATCAACGCCTTTAGGAGTGAAGTACGAGGACAAGATATTGAGAATGAACATTGCCGACATGTGCCCTGAGAATCAAGCTCAATTCGGTCAACTCCAAGAAGAAATTAGGAGCTGATGCCGCCAAACATTGTCCTCTTCTAATGGTAGCCCTTCTTTAGATTAAGACCCATGTCCTTAGGAAGAATATGTTCTTTATTTTGTGCTTATGTTGTTCTTTCTTTTCAAAAACGTTTGTTGTAATTGAACCGCCTTAAGTTGTTGAATGAAATGTTTATTTTTATTTTCATGAGTTCGATTTTAACTTTACATCATCATGTCATTACAATTTGTGTTTACATGTTAATAATGACTCAATTACATTTAATACGTTGGATTTTTTCATCTTCATAAATTTGTAAATTTGACTAACATTTGTAAAATTTTCATGCAGGTATTACAAAATGAGTCACCCATCTTCTTCATCTTCATCACAATCAACTGATGGCCTCAGCTTCATATTAGATTCTTCTTCTTCTAGTGATGACTCACCGATAGTGGAAACCATACTCAACATTCAACCTCACGTGAAGACATTAGAGTTAGCTCTGAGACTTAGGCAACTTAGACAAGAGAACAGAGATTCATCATCACAAGGACCTAGAAAGAAGAAAAGATTCATACGGAGAGATCAAGAAGATGTACATAATCGCCTCTATAAAGACTACTTCGTAGATGACTCCATCTGCAACGAACTCATCTGCAACGAACCTACTTTCGGCATAGATTTCGGATGCGAAAACACTTGTTCCTCCACATTGTTGACTTCTTCAGTAGTCATTTGAGTACTTCCAATTGAGATACGATGGTATTGGTAGGCGTGGGTTGTCGCTGCTCACCAAGTGCACCGCAGCGATGCGCATGTTTGCTTATGGGATATCAACAGATTATATCGATAAATACTTGAAGATTGGAGAAAGCACGGGTATAGAGGGCAAGAAGCATTTTACCGTCGGTATCATTCAAGTGTTTGGGGACTAGTATTTGAGAAAACTAACCCAAGTTGATGTTAATGGACTATTGCAAGTTGCAGAGACCCGTGATTTCCCCAGCATGTTAGAAAGTATAGATTGTATGCATTGGAAATGAAAGAACTATCCATCGAGTTGGAAATGAGTGTTTGTAAAAGGGATATATAGAGTCCCCACCTTGATTCTTGAAGCAGTTGTTTCATATGACTTTTGGATATGGCATGCCTTCCTTGGGTGCCTGGGTAGCCTCAACGACTTAAATGTTCTTCATCGATTCGATGTTTTCCAAGAGGTGTATGATGGTCGGGCTCCACAATGCAAATATATCATGAACGGTCGCAAGTACAATATTGGATACTTTTTGTCCGACGGTATTTATCCAAAATGGGCAGCCATCGTCAAGACTACCCCTCTTCCTCAAGGAGCTAAGAGAAAATTGTTCGCCGAATGTCAGGAGTCTGTTAGGAAGGATGTGGAGAGATCATTTGGGGTGTACAAGCCCACTTCGCCATCATTTATGGTCCTGCTCGAAACATGGATAGAGCTAAGTTGGGTATAATAATGAAGACATGTATTAAACTACATAACATGATCGTCGAGGACGAACGTGATTCGTGTGACCTTGCTTATGACTACGATGATGTGGAGGACAACACCTCACAACTAAATGTCCGATGGGACCATCATCCGTCCTATGCAGCCTACCTCCGTAGAGTAGNNNNAGTTCATGACCCAGACCTATATGCACGTCTCCAATCAGACCTTGTCGAGAAAATACAGAATTGATATAGGGCGTGATAAAGCTCTCAATTATAGTTGTTAGGGGTTATTCGTCATTCACTTGTGATGTATTTCTTTAAAAATGTTGAACCTTCGTCTTGTATTAGTGTTTTAAATATCGAACACTCAGGTTGTAATTTTCTTCAATGTTAATCATTCATATTTGCATTTGTTTCAGTTGAATTCTACATTATATTTCATATGCTTTCAATCCTTCAAGCAATACAATTTAACTAATCAATTTTCTGAGAATTTAAAATAAGTTAATACATTTTTCGGAAACATGAATCACATATTCCTTCATTCGGGAAATAAAAATTATTTTTAAGTTATAAAAATCCAAATATGCAAAACCAAAATCGAAAACATAACACTAATGAAATATGCTTAGTGGTGGGCTCCGTAACAAATATTTAATTCATTTGTTCTGGAATAAGTTCCATTGGTAAGGAAAATAAAAGAAGGCAAGTTCCAAAACTATGGAACTTTTGCTGACATGGCAGGCCTGAGTTCCAGTTTGGCTGGGAATGCTTTTAATTGGTTTCAACATTCCTTTCAATTTTAAAAATTAACATCCTTTAACTTAAATAAAACCAAATTATAATTAGATATAGACCTGACAAAAACTGACCCGAACCAAAACGACCCAAAAGTTTTGAGTTTTGAACACCATTTTCTCGACCCGAACTCGAAATAACACGCACTCAAAAAACCCGCAAAGTTTTGGGTTAAACCTGACTCGAACTCGAACCTGCCTGCTCAACTCGAATGTTATACTCTTATTTTTTATTTTTCTTTAATTTTGCCCCATTAACAATAATAGTTTTTCATTATAATGAATTGTTTAGAGAGACGTTGTATAAATATCACATCCATTTGCAAATTAGACAATGATACTCACTATTTTCCAAATGCATTTTCACAAAATAATATTATATACAACTTATAAATGAAACAATTTAGAAAATAAGCATGAAATTTCTAGTCTTAAGAAAATCAATTTAGAAAGTGTTAAAAATGTTCAAGTCATACCATTATTTTCTTAGTGAAATGAATATGTTTAATTGCATTTTAAATAATATTACTCTGTAATAATCTAAAATTTTAATGTTATAATTAGTAAATAATTGTAATATCTTGTGCGTCTGTAATATTCTTTTATTGGCCTCCTTCTAATTGGTCTCGAACTTAATGTTAGTTGGGCAATTGGCCAACTTATATTCGTGTTAGGATCAGCTAATTAATAAAGCATATATGATTAGGTAATGGTAAGTTAATTAACAAAAATTAAATCATTAAATTGGTTATTAACAGGTCTGTTGGGCAAAAATTTAATGAAAATAAATAATATGCACAACACAACTTTCCGACATATAAAAAAAAATATACATCGGTTTATTTTGAATACGACCCTATTCAAGAGGATAAACCTCCTTAATTACGTCTCCCGTCTTGGAGACCACCTTTTGATTTCGATTCGCTCTATTGTATTATTTTCTTTCTTTCTTTGTTTTATTTTGTATTAATAAGACTTTATACAATTTGGATCGACATGTATATTATATGCCGAGTCACCCGTTACCCAAAACTTAATTGCATCAGATAGTGGCCGTATAGGCACCTTCTAGGAAGGGTACTACACATACACATTCTTCATATGCAGGTTATGGCATGGGCAATTTTATTTGATTTGGAATTTAGGTTGCACTTACTTATTTATCGTGAGTTGCCTACGTACCTCTTTTATAGAGGATCAAACCGGTCGTAGTTTTGGTTTTGGATTTTATTATATGTGGTCTAATTTATTATCCACAATTTTGATTCAATTTTATCATTTTTTTTTAACTTTTAGTGGCTAAGACATTTTTATTATTATTTTTAGCCGTTTGCAACAATTTTTCTTATTTTCCGACTTACCCCATTTTTTTAGGTTGGCCATTTTATTTTGTTTAGCTTGCGATTGCACCCAACATTTATTTACGGGTTTCCTCCGTACCCTTGGAGGGATCAAATCGACGTAGTTCTTGTTTCGAATTTGATTTAGACTTATGTTTTGGAAAAGGGGAGAATTTAGTAGGCTTGGTTGTATATTTGGCTCGACTTTGGTCCATTCTGCCAAACCTATGACTTGAAAAAGATTCGATATTTTGCGAAACTTGATTTTTTATTTGCTTTGGCTACGTAACGTGTAACAAAGAGTTATAGGATTGTATTTATGGTCCTTTGTGAAGGATGGGGTTATCGGGTTGAGCCCGTTTAAAGATTTCGGTTTAGACTGAACTCGAAAAAATTTTATATCGAGCTTCCTACGTATTCTTAATGGAATCAAGTCACCGTAGTTCTAATCAATCCTTGATTTTAACATATTTTTTTCCGTTTATGAGTTTTGCCCTTGCATTCACATGTCATTTTTGTCTTGTGTGCTTTTCCAATTCCCAAGTTGATTCATGAACTGCCCCTCTTATTCTGAGACTTATGTAGCCACAAATGGCAGTCTACTAATTTGGGTTGGCTTATTTGCTTTACAACGCATGTTGTAATCACCCAGGCAAGCATATTTTTACGACAACATCACCGTTAAAATAAACACCCTTGATTTTGGAATTCTGCCTGCAGTTCACCACCATTCATTTTAATTTAGTTATTTGGGTAGCCCATTTATCATAATAATTTTTTTCTTTTTTCTTTTTCTTTTTTTTTGGTGTTGGTGCTGGTTTCCTCAAGCTTGTTAACAGAACTTTGAAAACACTTTAAATGAGTTGAATTTGGTTGTGTAAAGGACACCCCAAGCAGTTGTATCAATGAGACCCCAAACGTTCAGCACATGTTGTCTTCTTGTTCATTGGTACTTCCCCCCTTTTTTTTCTTTTTGTTTTTTTTTTGGTTAGTGGATAAATCGTATCTTTACTAGATAACAAGATCTCCAAAATAGAGTCCAATTCCCAGTCGGTGACTCTTTTTGAATAGGTTTTGGTTTCATAATTTATAAATACTGCTCCTCCCCCCCTTTTTTTGGGTCATCTGATTTGCATCTCCCTTTTTTTTTGATTCAACAAGCTGTTGCTTTCCTCCTTTTTTAGATCTGGTAAGTATGAATGACACACAAGAATAAATTTTATCAACCAAATTACTCTTGTTCTCCCCCTTGTCCCACTTTTTATCGAAATTATTGATAAAATTCCTTAGACATTTCCAATTTTACAGTAATCAGCCCATATTAAAGTTGTCACTGTATTTTCATGAACAAAGGCTCAAACCACCATTGTCTTCATCAATGATTCATCATGGGTAATTTGCAGAGCATCCACGAAGTAGGGGGATGGGCTGGCATTGATCATCGCCATCATCATTTTTTTGCTTATTAAATGATAACTAATGTTCCTTCCTTCTCTGAATGATAACTAATGTTTCTTTCTTTTCCGCCTTCATCCATTTTCTTAATGGTGAATTTTTATACCAAGCATCAATTTTTTTATACCTCATCACAGAGGGTTGAATCACGGGATTAATTTATAGGCTGAACACATCATCTAGTTAATTTGGCTCTTTCTTTTTTTTTGTCTAGAGTTCAACAAAACTTACAGTTCCTGCGGGAACTAGAATCCGTCAAGATTTATGATGTTATTGTTCCGGCAGGAATTAAGATCTGGCAGGATCTATGATTTTGTGATTCCGACAGGAATTAAAATAGGGAAAGATCTATGATCTTGATAGAACTTGAATCAAACTCGAAAATTATTATTGAATCATTCTTATGGCTTGAGCCTTCCTGGGCATAAATTGAAACAGAGTGGTAGCATGTGAGAACAATTACAAAAGCACAACTTTGGGCTTGGTTTTAGCCTATTCGTACCTCTGAATTTCAACTTGAATTCTTGTGAAGTAAGATAACTCCCCCC
>NCQV01104855.1:0-10075 GCA_002740545.1 Lophocereus schottii | reverse complement strand
TTTGACAAAATCAATACACTAATTAGTTAATTTTTAGTGTTCGGTAAACTAGTAGTTTGACTAGTGCTTTAAGCAGCGTTTACCATTTTAAACGCATTTCTAAAAAGATAATAATATTAACGCTTGACATTTGAAAGTAGTGTTTCATATTTGTTTAGCCAAAACTATCCTTTAAAAATTTTATATTTGAAAATTATCTATATCATTTTATGTCAATTTACATTAATCAGCTAGCGTAACAGCTAAATTTACCGAACACATTAGTTTCAACTCCTGATCTAAACAACTATCTGCTAACAGCTAAATTAGAAACGTTGTCCGCTAACTAAACAGCTAATTTTGTCAAACAAAGCCAAAGAGGGACTGAGCTTAACGAATGAAAATCCTTAACCATAAAATTTTATTCAACCCAATGGCAGGCAGCGCTACAGTCCTTAAAACATACACACGAGAAAACGGATTCCGATTCGCCTCTCTTTGAAAATATTATACCAATTAGGGCATGCATCGACCATAAACAGGCTAAACATTGAAGTATTCAACTCCTTCCAAATCAAATTCCGGGGCAATTTCAGCAAATAAACAAATTTAGGGCACATACCATTCTCAAAGAATACACATTTTGTGGATTTAGGGCAAACGAGTACAAAACAGCTAAAAATAACTTTATTAATCGAATGACCGATAATTTACCTCTGAAGAGCGTCGGAAAATCTTGGTGAGGAATCAGCCTCAGTGAGAAGACGGATTGCATAATCAAGCCCGAAGAACCTTTGCGGTGGGGAGGCGAAGATCCCAGAGCACCATTAACTAGAAAGGTGAGGCCTTAAGATCGATCGTGGCGAAGTGACACTTGCAGACGGATGTATAATCTGCCCTTTTTATATGGAAAAGAAATATACATCCCTTTTTATACGGAAAAGAAATATACTAAAAGATTTTGCTGGTTAATAGGTTTCCAATTCCTTCAGTAAGATCGGACCCACCAAATTTTACCCGCACCTCTTCAAAAAAAAATATTAAAATAAAGTATAAGTTTTCCCCCTCAAAATTTAAAGGATTTATCGACTTTAAATCTATTCTGCAACTTAATCCATATTATTGCTATCTTTAAAACTCTCTAAAGTCTTTTCGGAATTTCCCTCGAATAAATTCTCATAATTACTCCAATCTAAGTGGGTGATTGTTAATCAATCAGCTTGACTGCATTTTAATTACTGCTTTACTAGTGTCGTTTTCATCCGCTCGTTCTTTAATCAATGTGACTCTCTTTCTACCCTGTCTTTTCCCCTTTTGCCCCTCAATTTCCTTATGTTGTTCATCTCTATTCTATATTAGACACACCGCCGGATTTTCTCACCTCCAATCTTCTTCCCTTCGTGTCCCTTTCATCTCTTCACTCTGTTTCGATCTCCTCATTTCGGTGCCAATCCTCAATCGACCCCTTTCCGATAGTGTTTCCTAACTTTCATCTTTTCATCAAAGTAGGGCCTATTGTGGAACTTGAGGAGGAGGACCACCAGTTGGAGCTTTGGTGGGATTTTGACATTTTATGGTGGTCGGACAGTTCATCGATTGGTGCACCTTTAATCAAGACTTTGTGTAACAAATGGTCAATAACTTTTGGTGTCCTCAGGGAAGAGTCCAAGTGATTCAAATGGATTATATTTATCTGTTTCATTGTTCCAATTTGGATAATTGGGAAGATCTACTCATAACTAGGTGTGTCAATATTTTGGGTGTCGATCTTTAATGTTCCCGACCATCAGCTTCCTCCCGATGCATGAGACTTTTCTCAGGCTAATATTTGGGTCCAATTTGAAGGCATCCCTAGTGGACGTATGACCTCATCCATGATCCTATCACTTGTGATGTTATGTGGCCAACCTTTAGAGTTAGCTTTGTTGATGGTCGGGAAGTGCAGTGTTGAGTTCTCTGTGTTCAAGTTTGGATCGATATATGTTGTCCGCTTACTTCAGGCACCTAGTTACACACTTGAGATGGCTTGGTTTGGGTTTACTTCAAGTATGAAGGTACGTTTCGGTTTTGCTACTGGTGTGGTCGAGTGGGCCATGATGCTACCCACTATCGGTTGACAACTGAGGGGCAGATATAATCTATCCATAGCATGCTTTTGTATATAAGATGAGTCGGGTATGAAATTATGTAGGATTACTCAAGAAGCACATATACTAAGACTTAGAGGTTTTCTTCGCACCCGGAATTTTCTCACTTCTCGTATGCATTTCAGTGGCCTTGGGGTTTCTAGTATTCAAGTAATCGAGTAATTTTTGGTTGTGGGAAAGGCCCGTCGAATGATGACTCATATGATAGTATGTACTTCTCATTGTCTCTCTTGTCTGAGACGTCCTTAATTGACAGTAGCAGGCAAGGGGGATGTAAACATCCTCGGGAGGAGCAGGTGAGTCCTTATTGTCCTCGACGTGAAGCGCCATATGGTCATTCCATGTATAACAATAGCATTCACATTGACATTAACGTTAATGAAAACGTTAACCATACTCATGACTATGTGGTACCCAACGTTGGCTCGCATCTTATGTGGTCTCTGTCTTCTCATTTCCCTATTCATACAAGCTAGTCCCTCCCCCACCAATGGTTCCCACTGAATTCATGCAGCAACTACTCAACCCTCAATACAATTTTCCTCGTTTTCCATCTTCTTTTATACGGGCATATTGGCGTGAGCTCCACACCCGAGACTAACCCACTCTTTTGACATCATAGAGGACGACAGCAAGGGAGAAAACACAGAGAACTACTTTCAGTGATTCTAATATGCAAGAGTTATACCATCATGAGCAGGTTGTAGAACCGGGTGTCCTGGCCCCTAAGAGGAAGTCCCCCAACTCTTGTGATCCTAGTTGGACAAGGGTAAGGAAATCTTGGAGGATCCTCCAAACTTGGACGCGCTAAGAATTCATATGAGGAGGGTTGTGGGGGGAATTCATATTTGTATGGCTTCCGCTCCATCTTGGTTGATAGCAGCAACTCGGATGAAGATGAAGTTAGTCCGTCTATCAGCAAAGACTTAGCTTGTATGGTGTCCAGTTGTTCTATTTTCAAGGGGCGAGGCTGCTCCTTCAAAAGCCCCAGGCTCACCGTGATCGTTCTAACTTAGAATTGTAAGGGACTTGGTTTATCGATGGATAGCCCTATAATTCCTTTTTTGCTTAATATTATCTATCACTTGTATGTAAATATAACATGTTTGAAACTAAAACTTCAGTCGATGATGTTGCGTCTAAGTTAACATGCCTGAGGTTTCCTTTTTGGGTAGGTATGGACGCTTGTAGCTTCTCTTGAGGTATTGAGATAGCACGGAACTAGTAATTTCCTTTTCTTTAGTTCGTCGCTGTAAAAACCTTCTTTTGGGATGTATAAATAATTGGGGTACTATTTTCTATATTAGCTTTGTTCATGGTGTATTAGCTGTGGAGGATCGCCTGCAGTTTGGCGCCTTAGCATGTTCTGTGTTAGCAACTTGGATTCCCTTACGTGTTAATTGAGACTTAAACCAAGTTTAGTCGCGTTAAGACAAATTGTGTGATGGCTCAAATCTAAGAGTCATGCTAATTACCTTAAATTATCTTAATCACAAATTAATCAAGTTTAGTGCCGCATTTTAATTTAGCATTTTATGTATATACATATATGTATTTATGCATCGCATGTTGAAAACGACAACGTGGCCTCAAAATGGACCCCATAATGAGCCTAAATAATTCAATAAAGTGCTAATGAATATTTGAATGCCCGCAGAATAAAAATTGGCCTAATTATCAAAGAGCTAATTCATAAGGTAATGATAATAATAATAAACGAACAAATATAGTAATATAACAATAATAATAATAATAATAATAATAATAATAATTATTATTATTATTATTATTATTATTATAATAATAAGGTGAGTTATGTATATAAAGGAGTTAAGTAATAATCAAAAATGAAAATGTTTCATCCAAATTTTTCACGCAATAAATGTACAATTTTATTTATTAATTTTAGCCAGACCTATTACCTTAGCCTTCTATATATGTATATATATAATGAATGAAATAAAAATAAAATAGGTTGGATAAAGATAAGAAAGAAAATCTAAAAAAGGAATTATGCGTCAATAAATTAAAGGGTGGAAAGAAAAAGGAAAAAGAATTAATTAAAATTAAAATATCCAAACCCAAATCAAAACAACCCAAAAAAAAAAAACAAACACAAAACAAATCCCAAACCTCCAAACCCCTCTCTCCCTCATCCCCCCACGACAGAGCCCCTGCTTCCCCTGTTCTGCCGCGCACAGCCCATCCCCCCTCCCCTGCCGGTTTTCGCCAGCCGTCGTCGCCGGAGACCGCCACCGTCCCTGTTTTCGGCCACCTGCTTCCGCCCGAGCACCCTGTCGTGTGCCAACAATCCTTTCTCCACCTCTTTGAGTGTGTTCAAGTGGGTGAAAGGTGTGAAACTCTAACCCCCATAAATTTGAATCTTACTTGTTAATGATAAATTTTTGTATTAAATGATGTATTTAGCCTTGATGAATGCAAATTTGTGGTTTTCTTGTATGTTAATTGTGAAATCAAATGGGTGAAGTGAAATTGGAAATGAAGATGGTATTAAGGGGGGTGATGTTTGGTGTTAAAATTGGGTTTGATGATGTTGAAATTGATTTTAATGTCTATTAGAATAAGATTAAAGTGAAATACATGTTGGTGGATGAGTTGTGGCCATGAACTTGAGAGATTAGGCGTTACGGCTTGAATGACATTCAAGTTGATTATGTGGATTATTAGTGTTTAAATAAGTTAAGTGATGATTAAATAGAAAAATATGTGTATATATGCATAGGGTTGATGTGTGTGTTATGTGCTGATCATGACTTGGTGATTTGGGTTGAAATTGGAATAAAGATACAAGCTTGATTGTGGTTTATTTGGTGGTTTAAGTGAATTATAATGAATATTTGAATGAAATTAATGAGAATTGATGTTAAAAATTTGTTTATTGTGTGTGTCCTTGTCATGAGTTGGTAATTCGGCTTTAGATGTTGCATGAAGTTTAAATTTCAATTGGGTTGCTTTAATAATGTGTAAGCAAATCTTTGGTGATAATCAAATGAAAATAACGAGATATAAGCATATATATTACATTGTTGTATAAGTATATGACAAGCTTTAATTTCCAAGTGAGGATGGTGGAGAGGAGAATGGAAGGAGATATAGTCACTTTGAATGGTTGAAAATCATGAACTGAGTATGGGGTTAGTGAGATTCTAAGATTTGGTTATTAAGGGAGATGGAAAGGAATAAGTAGTTTTATGGATTTGGAGTTATTAACATAACATGCCTATGCAGTTTGATTGTACTGGCAATAATTGTGTGATTGGGATTCGACTCGAACCTAGAACTAAGCTCATGAAGTTGCCTTAAGCCGTATCGCAATCCAAAGTTTAATGGCTAACGGTGATTCGTTAAAGAGAAAAACAATGATCATAATAATATCGTTAATAATAACTATGGTAAAGATAACTTCAATAATAATAATAATAATAATGATTGATAATTTCACTAATTTTAATAAGTACGAAGAAATAACGATGTTAACAATTTTTCCGTAATAATTCGAATGGTACTGACGATAACGCCATTTATAACAAATTCAAGACGAGGTACACCTTTACGTTGCTTTAACATTCATTAAGCGATCATTAGCAGAGAGAGGGAGATGAACAAAAACAAAAATAAAATGAAACCAAATTAAGTTAATAATAATTGTTACGCTATTAATAAAAAGAGAAGTCAAGTGAATTTAAATTATTCATCAAGCTAAGAAATTTAAAAAAATTTCTTCATCTTACACTAATCAAGCAAATGACATATTTGGAACAGAAGTGAGGCCACGTATATCGCTTCAAACTGCCAGCGAATGATTTTCAATAAGATGGAGAGAGATTCTCAAAGACTAGATACGTACATTGCCTGTGCACTTCGAGAACTCACATGTTTCTCAAACCATGCAAAATCGATATGATATTCATATAATGAATCATTTTATACAATGTTTTGTCAGATAAACAAGTGGCTCCATCAATTATCAATCATCAATCATCAAGGCTTATGCCCTTCAATTTACCCGTGCGGCTGCAACTCGGGCTTTCCAATCGGCTTGGGAGGTGTGCACCTATCTCAAGATTGTTGTAGGCGTCAACAAGGGTCCACTTCTAGATAATAACCGGTAAATCAGCTTTACTCATGCATTCTCTCTCCCCTGTTTGCAAAACAAAATGTTTTGAAATGCGGACACTCAACGGATTAAACTCAAAGCTAATTTTACTGCATAGGAATTTACGTGCTGAATTTTGGCTCATATTTCGAATGTTTTTGTATATTCTATTTTATACAAGGGATCAGTGAACAGTCCTTTCACTGACAAACCAGGAAGTGGCAAGAAATGAAAGGGCGTTACAATTTCTTTTGCTGAGGATTCACTAGCCAGACACTCACAGTGATTTATAGGCTAGCACCCTAAGAACATGAAGGTTGTGTATTCTTTTGGACATTGCGGTAGTTAGTGTTCTGTAATCATACATTGAGTTATCAGGTGTATCATAACTTGTATAAATGATTGAATGTGTGTTATTTCAATTAAGTGGTGAATTAGGTGGTTAAATGAGCAACATAATGATACAGGTAAATTCAGTTAGCCTTGTTCCGTTATGGAACAGGGGTAATGCCTCAAATCAAAAGACTTTCGCTGTCAATTAACAGTAAATAAATAATTAAGTTAGAATAATCAGGTATTAGGGATTTGGTGTGTTACAAATTGGGAGGGCATTTCATTATAAGGGGCTAGGAGACTTCTTAGCCTGGAAAATGGAGCTGGGGTACATGATATTCCTTCTATTGATAATCGCTTCACTTGGACAAATAATTCAGAGGGTTCGAAAGCTATCAACGAGCCCCTGGGCAAAGTACATACTAATGAAAAATGGCTGGATGTATATCCTCATTCTTATGTTCAACGCCTGCCTATCATATGCTCGAACCATGATCACATTGCTCCCCATGTTGTTCGGACTGGGAAAAATACTAAAAAGGCATTAAAAAATCAAATCTTGGTGTCTCAGATATAATGAGATTGAAACATGCCTTTGCTAGGCCTGGAAGACTCACTCTGGCGGAGTGTCGCTCTTTCGCATGGTGCAAAAGCTTAAAGCTAGTAAGCAAGCATGTAAACAGTGCTATCTTAACCAGTGAAATGAAAGGTGGGCTACCTGAAATATTGACTTGAATGATCTCTTAAGAATGCAGAGCAAGTTAATGGAGGCGACTCAGCAAGTAGAACAGACCCCCTCTTATGGATACTGGCTGGACTTCACAAGAAACTCATACGCATATTAAGCAACATCTTATTGATTTGGGTGTCCATTGGACACAAAGGAGTAAAATTACATGGAATATCTGGGGAGGCTAATGCCCCAAGTTCTTCTTTTGCTTCTATAAGAATAGAGCACGTTATGCTACTTCAAAGGCATTATTAATGGAGAAGGTCAATGGGTATCAGATACATCAACACTTCAGAGTATGGTAAATGATTACTTTTCGGATCTTTTTAATACATTTTGTATAGGCTCCACCTCCTTAAAACTTCGAGTAATGGCTAACATCCTGGTTGTGGACATCGGCCTCCTCTCAAGGGAAGATGTCCAATTTCTATTCCAGCCTTTTTCCCCGGATAAGGTCAAGTAAGCATTCTTCAATATGGATACGATACATTCCGCACATCTAGATGGCATCCCCACAGCTTCTTTCTAGAAGTTTTGGGGATTTTTTGTTAAGGTAGTTGTAGATGCTATTATTGAATCTCTTCGTGCTAGTCGATTACTAACCCAGGTACACCATGCCTTTATTGCTCTCATCCCCAAGAAGGATAACCCTCAATCATTTGCTGATTTGAGGCATATTAGCTTCTGCAATGTACTATATAGAGAGATTTCCAAATGTTTAACTCTACGCTCGAAAAAGATAATGAATAGCCTAGTCGGGCAAAATCAAAATTTCTTTGTTCCGAGACAGAACATTGGGGATAACTACCTTGTTGCTCGTGAACTAATCAAAACCATTAGGCTGAAGCGTAGAGGCAAATGCCTTGTGGCATCTAAAGTGGACATGAGTAAAGCTTTATGACAACCCCTTTCAAGCCAGGCGCGGGTATATGACAGGGAGACACACTTTCGCAATACCTCTTCATCCTTTGTATGGAGGTATAATCTAGAATGCTTATATGAGCTTGTGAACTAATGCTTGCGCCAGGGATTAAAGCCGCCCGTTAGGTGCCACTCGTAAATCACTTACTTTTTGCTGATGATGCTATTTTTTTCACAACTCTGAAGGATTATCACTGCTAGCATCTTAAGTCTAGCTTGAAATCGGGGCAAATGATCAATGCGCCTAAGTTATTAATTTCGTGTCCTTGAACACACTCCTAGAAGGCAGGCAATTCCTGTAATAGATTTTCAATTTTTCTATTGAGCAAACCTTTGGATCTTATCTTGAAGTACATATTGTGCTACTGGGTTGTAAGAACAATCATTTTAATTTCTTAATAGACTATGGTTAGGCTCGACTCCAAGGGTGGAAATCTCAATTTTTATCCAAGTTAGGAAAACTAATTCTGACTAATGTTGTCTTAGTAGCCCTTGGAAACCACATTATGTCCATGTACAAGCTTCCTCAAAAAAAAAAAAAAAGCAGAGACGGTGAATAGTATTATCACAAGGTTTTTCTAGGCAGGGAAACGGGTAGGCGGTTGATGCATTGGGTTAAAAGAGAAATCTTAAGATTCTCTAAAGGATTATTGGGCAGGTAAGGTATCCGAGATATAGCTGTATTTGATGATTCCTTGCTTATGCGTTAAGCATGGAGAATCCATACTAACGCTGACTCCCTTCTAGCTCGAGTTTATTTGCAAAATATTTTGTAGCGTCGCTTATTAAAGCAGCCAATCTTGATAGGAGGACTAAGTGGCCAACTTGGGGACGACTGGGAATAGTGAGGTAGCAAGGAAATTCCACGATGGATTTCAATGGATCATTGAAAATAGTGTCTGTATTAAAATTGGCACTTACCAGTGGTTACCAACAATGTGCCGTATTTCAAAATGAACTATTAGAATTCGAATGGTGTCAGTACACAGTTAGAAAGCTCTTAGGTGCACCTGGAAAGACTTGGAATTTTTTCCCTCGTACGACGCCTTTTTTTCCGTGACATGACAACTTCGATTCTGGCTTACTGTTCAACCGGAGATACGATGGGATACTATGGTCTGGGATCAAACCAAGTCGGGATAATACATCTTAAATCCATGTCTGGTTGGTAAAAGCTGAGACTAAAGAGGAATGGTACCAATCCTATAGCCGGATCTGGAAGATTTTATGGAGTCTTTAGTCCCTAATAAATGGAAACTGCTATTATAGAATGTCGTTCATGATGGGCTATTCTTAGGGTAGCACCACAAACGCCGGGGTTTGTGCAAAGTGATATCATGTCCATTATGTTATACAACAGAAGAAATAAGGGAACATGTTTTTCGGGATTGTCCGATAACCCAGAGATTTTGGGCTACAATAAGCTAAGTCTTAATCTTTGAGTTGTGTACAAGAGATCCATATGCTTAGAGTATTGGCTTCAAGAAAGGTTAACAGACCCATACAAGGTTGATAGTAAGGGGAGACTCCCTGCCACCTATTTCGCTGTTCACTATCACTACAAGGAAGCGCGTAGTTAGAGACCGAACATTTTCGGTCTCCAACAGAAAGAATTCGGTCTCAATCCTTTTTCAGAGACTGAATTGAGACCGAAAATGGGCCGGTCTCGAAATCATTGATAGCAAATTTAAATTGGAGACCAGATTTTCTGGTTTGGTCTCCAGTAGAGACCGGCGCTTGAGACCAAATGCATTTGGTCTGTAATAGAGACTGGGCCTCAGGCGGTCTCACTTAGAGACCGAATTCAGCAGTCTCCTTTTGAGACCAGGGGACCCAGTCTCCACTAGA
>NCQV01104854.1:1714-23909 GCA_002740545.1 Lophocereus schottii | reverse complement strand
GCGCGCGTGTGTGTGTATGCATATATGTGTATATATGTATTTGCACATACACGCATACATATTTATGTGTGTTTAAACGCATACATGCGAGTGTGTGAAACCGGCTTGTCAAAGTTTTACTTAGCCAATTTTTCAGTTCAAAGAAATTCCCTACTTTAGTCAAACCGAAAATTGTAGTTAACTGAATATTAGTTATCCAGAGAGTTCCTTAATTCAAAACCCGAACTGTGATAGAACCAAAGAAATTTAAGAGCCATTACTAAGTGGGTCACTATAGATTCGTACATAAATTTGCACATATTAATATTCCCAGATTTTCGATTTTCTTTTCTCAAGTTAGATTTAATACTATTAGGGCTCGTTTGGTTGGTGCTAATCAGTGATGTAATGCAATTAATATGACATAGTTGATTACATTACCATGTTTGGTTGGCTAAAATCCCATGTAATCAAAATTACCTTGTAATCAAAATTACATAGGCAGCTGTAATAAGAACAACATGGGCCTCATTGAACAATCGTCATTACCTTCTCCAAGGTAATCAAAATTTGGCTCGTTGGAAGGCCTGATATCTCCCAAAACCACCCTAAAAAAAAACCTAGCTCCTCTCTCTCTCTCTCTCGCCATGGATCTGTTGTTTTCGATCTGCTATTTTTAAGCTCCTTGAACAATCCTTGAGCTTTCTCTGTATTCATTTTTGCTCCCTCAATTTGCTATTTTCGATATACTTAAATTAGAATTAAGAATTTGTGGTTAGATGGATAGATTTGAGGTAAGTGTTGCACAAAGTTATCCGCCCGCCATTTTTGATCTACTAATTACCTCTTTGTTTTGAAGATTTATCATACAAGTTGATACAATATTCGTCCTATGTGATTAATTTGAGTTAATCTCTCTGGTTTATAGGAAATTAGGGCCGACTTACCTCAATCTCAAGTCGTTGCGGATTTGGTAATCTACCCCATTCTCTATGGATTTTGCATGGGTTGTTACTGATCTATTGATGCATTTGGTTATTCTGGGAAAAATTTTGATTTTTCTAAGGAAAAATTGTGATATGCTTTTATGGATTTTGTAGTGATTATTCGATCTTCTTATTCTGGCTCCTCCGTCTCTCTATTCGATCAACTTCTGCTTTAGGTAATTCCTCTCTATGTTTTTTGATTTGGGTTTCGTCAATTAGTCAGTTTTATCAGCATATTATGATTGATTTTTGATCTCTTTTATTTCTGCTATCCTTTTTTGTTCTGGGAATGCTTAAGGAAAGAAAAAATGGTTTGATTTGGGGTTTGATACTAATGTAACTTGCTATGATTTGGGGTTTGGCGCTGTTGTAACTTGCTGCAAATGCTTAAGGAAAGAAAAAAATGCTTAAGGAGAGTACTGTTTTGACTTGACGAGAGTTCTTATAGTTGAGAATTATTAGGAGATCTTTGATTTTTTCCAGTTTTAGTTTTGGGGTTTTCACGTTTGAGGGGGAAAAGCTATGATTTCTTTTTTGGTTTTGGTGATTTTGGTCCTATTTTAAGGCCATTATCAACTGATTTTCAGTTCTCAATCACTGCTATTTTCTAGTTCTTATAGTTGAGAGTTATCAGCATATCATAAGTACTATTTTAGGGCTAATCTCAACTAATTTAGCTACATATATCTCATGGGATGTAACTTGCAATTATAATGGACTTATAATTTAATAGTCATTTCATTGTGTGGATTTATTATAGTTATCTTGATCAAGAGTTCCAAGCTTGAAATTCACTGAGAAGATTAGATTCATTTGTGAAAGTGATATACGTTATGGGATGTAACTTGCACTTTCTATTTGCAAAAGCCATGACTCGTTTGAACTTAGACACAAGGAGAACAAAAAAGAGAAAGCAATATGCGAGCTTGGTCTTGTTATGGTTTGAAGTTTTGAATGTGATTGACTTGTTTTTCCAAATTATTTGTCACATTTTGAAGTCCCACAAAGAGAAGTACTCTTTAAAGAAATTGCATTCTTTAACGGAGCATACATATTGAGAATTAGGTATGTAAATGGCTTGATTCATAAGAGTGATAGGAAATCCATTGACGATCTTGGAATGGATAGACACTTTCTTTAAGCTATGTAGTATCCTAAGAACCACCAGGAGGTTGGATAATAGCAAATACGTGGCATTGGAAGAGTATATTCTTGCGCATCATACAAAGAATCAGATTTTTCATGATGCATTTAAGAGGTTAAGGTGGGCTATCAATGAGTATTTTGATAAGGTGTTGCGGGTATTATAAGATTACAAAGTGTATTGCTTCAGAAATCAGTGCCTATTAAAGAGAATTCTAGAGATGGGCGATGGAAATGGTTCAAGGTATATAGACACCATTAAATCTTCTGACGAATGGGGAGTGAAGCGTGATTAATTAGCTAGAGAGATATTCAATAGTTGGCGGGCAAGTAGGAGACAAATATGATTTGTTTACTTGTTTTGTTAGCGTTGTTTAGACAGTTTTAAACTTGGCAAATAGTTGCCGTATTTGATCGAAGAGGTTGTAATGGTTGATAGCAAAGCTCCTAATATGAGCAAAATGCAATGATCAATTGGAAGTATTCTAATCAGAAGATCATGGTCCAGGAAAAAATAAAAGAAAATGGAAAGAAAAAGAAGATGGTTGAAGTTTTTAAAGATCTTGTGAATGGTGGAACATCATTTAAAGCCGATAATGGGTTTAAACCAAGGTTTCTAAACACTATTGTAGAGAAACTTAAGGGTAAATTGCTCGAATCAAATCTAAAAGCTCATCCACATGTGCATTCTTGACTTCAACACTTTAAATGCATATATAATGTTGTACATGACATGGTAGTTGGAAGCTGCACAAGTGGATTTGGATGGCACCCAGAAACAAAGTCAGTGGTGGCCGAGAAAGAAGTCTGGAAAGCATATGTGAAGATAAGCTCGTTCAACCTAATTTTTTGGTTTTGAAAATTGAAATAAAGCCATTGTTGGGTGTTTGTTGTGTACATATTGATTGATGGGATCATTTTGAGGTCAAAATAGAGAGAACATTCTTGTCAGGTGAGAGAACATTTTGGGGTAAAAGCTTATGTGATTTGCTTCGTTTTCTTTTTCTTTACACTACTGAACAAGTCTGACAAATACTCCAAGGTGCCCTAAACCCCCCTTTTCTTATCAGATGAGAGAATATATGATTGACGATATAGATTCCTTAGAATCTTATGCTATGGTGTCAGATGTATACAAATTATACGAGACAATGTATGATCGATGTATACAGATTTTTAAAGGAAAAATGCAATAATTCTGCTTTTATGGTATCAGATGCATCAGTTAAGAATTATTGGTCTCTGCCAATTATAACATAAAAGACAGAGGGCCATCTTCAAAAATTATTGGTCTTTGCCAATTATAGTATTCATAGATCAGTTTATGTCTTCAAGCACATCTCAGTCAACGATCATCTCCTTCTTTACATTTTCAGTCTGTTTCACTTAGTTTTGAATATTATTAACTGTATTTCCTTATTGGCTAAGAAATTTTTGTGTCTGAAAATCATTGATTGTTGATGCTTAATTCTTGGCTGTGAAATTCTTGATGCTTAATTCTTCATTACTAGTGTAAAATTTCATGATACAGAATCCTTATTGGCTGTGAAATTCTTGGCTGTGAAATGTGTTAATGCTTTAATTCTTTGGTCGGTAGTGAACCCAAGGAATGTAGAGTTAGTCTTTGTCTATGCCAATTTGGATTGTTTCTATCCTAATGTTATTAACACTTCATGATACAGAATCATCCTAGAGCTAATGATTGGAGAGGTAAACCATGCCCTTATTATGAGAATTTGTGCATTATTTTTGGAAAGGATTGTACTTTGAGGAAAGATGCTCAAGGTTTGGAAGAAATGGAAGATGAGGTTAAGGAAGAGGGAGAAAATGAAGAGTCAAGTAAGAAAAACGAACCTAAATCCTCTTCTACTCAAGATCTGTTTGGGGTTGAGGCAAGTTCTAGGAAATCTTGGAACTTAGGAAAATGGGTAAGAGCATCTAATAACTTAGTTAAAGGCTCATCTGAGGTTGCCTATATTCACAGGAGAGAGATAAGGGTTGCTAATAGCAACATCAGTCGAGCTATTGGCTTTGCTATCGAGTTAAGTGAGAAGCGCTCCAAATTGAATAAATAATTGGCTAACTTAGGTTTGACAACCATAGGGAGGCATCGCACAACAAGAAAAATTGCATCTAAGCCAGAGAGCATAGATGTATTTTTCAGTATCCCTGATATCCAAAAGAAAGAGCGGGTGTAAGCTCTTCTTCAAGGAGATATTTGACTTGGTAAGCTAATTAATTGTATGACTAGTTCTTGCTACTCTCCTATATTAATTGTTTTCCTTCTCTACCACCTCACAGGTTTGTGATCATTGCAATCATCATTATTCGTCTATTGCTAGCCTAATCATATTTGAAGAAGTGTATTAAGTGAAAAAACTGCCGTTGGACTTTGAATGTCAAGAAATATTATGAAATCTATGCTATGTTATTTAGATATTTGTGGTTATCAAAATTTCTCATCTATGTTTATGCTTAATGTTGGGTTACCAGTGTTTTGGAGTTGGCAAAACAATTACCAAGTTTATTTGGTTCTACTCGGTAGAGATGAAGTTTTGAGTAAAATGAATTTTAGTATTTAAGTTTGAATTAGTCTTTTTATTTTTTAAATTTTGTATGACATATGCTCCCTCATCATATCATGTATTATTATAAGGAAAACAATCTTAAGAATAAATATTTCTAAATAAAGTTGGATGCAACGTTGATTCCATTATATATTAGATAACTAACCAAACATTGAAACGAAATGGTATTGACATTACCTTATGTAATTAGTTTATAACAGATCAAACATGGTAATTCAATCACTATTGCATTACATTTCATTTCTATTATATTACATTGTTGATTGCATTACAAGCTAATTACATTGCATCCAACCAAATGCTATGTTAATGTATATATGAACTCCAATTGCCGTTATAATTTCGATACTAGGACTCCTTCACTTTCAATACACTCTGTTATTATTTCTTTCCCAGCTTCAAGCTTTGATGATAGTTTTTTCTCTTTGAGGATTCTTACTGTCCAAATCGTGCCATTTTAAAGGGTCTATATACTTATATCTGCTATGTAAGTGTTAAACTCAGATGTACTATATCTATATATGTATTAGGGAGATTTGTGGCTGGTCCTCATACGTTTAGATATTTGAAGGGCCTCAAATAATTTCACATACAAACCTACAAATATAAAGCAACACCAAACGACCAACAAATTTCCTTTATTTCCTCTACATTTTAAACTTTTGTTTTCTCTCATATTTATTATGTAAAAAGGATATTATCGTTATTATTTTTATTTTTATTTTTATTTTTATTTTTATTTTTATTTTTGTTTTTCTATTTTTGGGTGTTGTAATACCAATTTAACTCATAAACTCTTTGCAAGCAAATATAATTCTACATTACGTAAATTATTATGTATCATATAATAAATTGTATAATATTCCCATTAAATTTCTCAATATTAATTTTATTTTACAATTAAATCTCACTATAACTTGTTTCTTATTTTATAAATATTTAGATTTTCTTCAAAATGTGTTTTTATGTGATTACTTTCTTTGATTACTTTGATTAAGATTGCTTGGATGCTTAGAGGTGGTCTTCTTAATTATTATTTTTTTAGCTACTAAATGTTCTGAAGACAATATCAGAATCATCATCCAAATCATGGTAGATACTCCGATTGATTAACATCAGTGGCATTATCTTCTGCCTTCCTTTATTTTGAAAGAGCAAATGATTACCTCTATAATCCTGTGTAAAACCCAAACCCATTGAGCCTAAATTTATCTTCCTATTTGGGACCAACCAGGTAAATGGAATAAACTCACCTAGATTTTCCTTGAATGCTAGTGCTCTGGCCTTGGGATTTTCTTACCTAACGTAAAATCTTTTTAAAGGAGTCTAGGACTCCCTAAGGCCTTTCATCACCCATAGGAAGAGTGTGTTCATAGGAACCCTTTGCTCTCCATTGGATTTTCAATTTTGGAGTTTGATTAGTAATAACGAGCCTATCATCCTATATTCGACCAACGTCAATTTAATATTACAACATCTACTACCTTGAATCACGTGTTGCAAGAACCGGGTCGGACCTGCCAATTGAACCAACTCAATCGGAAACTGGTGACTGGTTCAGTCCGGACATGTGCTTTAACCCATTTGATCATTAACTCAGTTAAAACCAAGTTAAAATTTGGTGAAATCGGCTAAACCGTCTGGAAGGACAGTCTTGCTAAACCGGTGAACTTGGTTTTTTAATTTTTGGGGCTGCTTTACTATATAAATGACATCGACTTAGACAGCACTCAGACACTGACGAAACGATTGGAGCAACTGGATGTTGGGGCCTGAAGTTAGAGTCGACAACAAAAGGCCTTTCTTCTTGCAAGTGGCATCCATGGCTTCTCAAATAATCAGATGCATAGATCATGAAGGCCAATCATTTATTCATATAATTCAACTTAGTAATCCTGATATAAAACATACATCATTTGGCTTGATTTTGTACTACTCTGAGCCGATGGTGAAATCGTGATTTGAAAAGAAACACGAATAAGGCCACATATGGTGATTTGAAGAGAAAAAGAGACAGAGAGAGCGTGATGAAATGGTAGCGGCTAAGAGATGTTAAGAAAACAGTAAGGAACCCTAGCAATTATAAAGTGTGGAGCTAACCTCACGAGCCTCTCAGTATCTTTTACATCCTTTTTAAAAAAATGTTTAAGGTTATTTTGGTGAAATAGGTATTGATGGATGGGCTTTTCGTTGGGCCCTTTAGTAAGATTAACTTTGGTTATTTGTATACCAATATTTCTTTTTTAAATGTAAGGAATTATTAAAAAACAATGCCACTAATATTGTTGTAGAGAAAAATTAACCAAAGATCTACTGGGTCATGACATCTAATCTGGTTTAACAGTAAATCGGGTCAATTGGTCCAACTTCGGTTCTAATGGTCTGACCGGTTGATCTATTAACCCATTCATCCGACTGAGTTAATCACCAGGTTGGTTCTCTTAACATTGCCCTGAATTGAAGAGGGAAGGCTAATTTGCCTAAATACCTCTGCTTTACAGTCAAATAACATAGTCCTTTGTCATCCCTCACGATTCAACCTTAGACCCAACCAAATGCAACAATTACAAGAATCGCATAATGTACATTGAGAAGAACAATTCAAACACAAAAATTGAGGCAAATCATGTGAAAGTCTGATATGTATCCACTTTCTTAAATTCAGATAGTATAAGATTACGTTAACTATATCTTAGGCATTTAGGCAAGAAAGATACACTTTCTTATATACGTGAGTAGATTCCATCCTGAAACGTATGACAATATGCATGTCCCTATTAACATGGGGGTTTGGAAGCTAAACATCTTGTGGATAGAAGGGTTCCACAGAAAGACATCTTCGTTTGTACAAAGATTTTTAAAGAAGCACAGAACACTGTTCAAGATAACGTCAAACTTCAAATGCCATAAGCTTGTCTCCATGAATATGTGGATTTGGAAGCTTAGATATCTAGTAGATGGAAGGGTTTAATAGAAAGACATCTTTGTTTGCACAAAGAATGCTAAAGAAGCACTACGCAAGAGATGAAAATGAAAACTTTATATGTTGTTTTTTTCCCAAAACCACCAAGATCATCGTCGTCTTAAACTATGTATAGTGGAATATTCATGTTGGATTGACTTCCTAAGGAACATAAGAGGTTTGACATTGTTGGTTGATTCTGGTTCGGGAATCAGACCAACATAGGACCAAAAATGGCGCGAAGCAAAGAGTTGCAACAAGATGCATACCGTATTCGATTTTTAAGGGACAATAGGTTAAATAAAATTGATGAGATGTCATCTATCGATGGGTTAAATAAATAAGAGGAAAAAGACATTTCTCTAATTTTTTTTTTCAAAGATTGATTTGTATTCATTTGTCCTTAATTAATTCGCTTGCCTTTTATAAGCTTTGTTTGTTAGTTGCTATTTTTCTTTAGTTAAGTTGGCACCTCTTCTAGTTTTGAAGGACAACTTATAAACCGTGCATTGTCGCTCCTTTTTATTCATTGTATTCCTTTATTCCAAAGTATATGATTGATGACAATTAGAAAATGTACAACGAAAGGTATTCTTGTGGATTTTAGCTTTACTTTCTTTAATTAATTATCAATGATCTAGTGTACATTTTCCTTTTATTAATACCAAATCTACAAGACAATTAACCACGAATTAAAGTGCTCATTAACTTCTTCTAGAAGTCTTTTAAACTATTTTCGGAGATTAGTAACATACATAACCTATCAATAATATCCCCATGTCAACAGTTGCTATTTGACTCATCATTATACGTACTCATTGATCTATCATAACTTTACTTATCATGTAATATATGTACACTATATTTGTACCCCTTTGTCCGTGCACATATGATAGAAGAATTAAATTTATTTTTTCATAATCTATGATGATAGATAAGCAATGATTATGTTAAAAATTTTATTGATATGTATGTATATTGAAATTTGAATCATTAAAATTACCAACATTTCTTATAATTTTTAAACAGCTTAATCTAAAGATACTTGTTTACTTATCTAGTGATTTACATCCATACTACTTTGGATAACATATTATAGTAGTAATTAGTAGGTAAGATATCTCAATGTCACTTTTTTTTTTTTGGGTAGATGGATAAATTTACACATGTACACAACCTATGGATAATCAAACATGGGTCTCTTTTGTGAAAACCAAACACTCTACCATAGGTTACTTAGAAATTTGCTACTTAATGAAACAACAACATATTCAAAGATGAACACGGCAATTGTTCTTATGTGTTCAGAGTAAGAAAGAAAGGAATTAGGATAAGAAATTGTTATTGACATTATGATACGTACCTAGAATGCACAATTTGCATCTTACGTATGAAAAAACTTCTAAAACTGACTAATACTAAGCTGAGCTGATAAGTTATAACTAATATAACATACTCATTATCATTGTATCTAACTCTGCTGACATGGAGTGCTATATTCTTCTGACGCGGAGTAACTCTTGAGCTTGAGTTTACTCTCACTAGTAAGGGTCATGAACCAAGTTGGCTCAATATTGACCTTAGGTCAAGGACTAAGTCCCCCTAGGTCAATATGACTTGTGGCCCTTAAAAAGATCCAAGTAGGGTTAGGAAAGGTAGTTAGGCCAATGGCATCCCTAAATAAGGAGTTAACTACTTAATCCTCGCAACACCACCTCATGAGCTCTTTTTCAGTTTCTGGACAGAATTCTTTACTTCATTTCAATCTCAAATTTAACCAGGACAATAAGCTCCAGTTTCTCTAAATTATACATGAATGGAAATCCCTGAATGTCTATCTTCTAACAAGTCTTGAATCGCACTCAAACTCTAAGTATTGAGAAAATTATGGGCTAAATACCGAGTAAGGGGCGGTCCAAGATTGAAAAATACATGGTTCTGATTATGGGCTTAATTAAGGAGGTTACGCTGTAATTTTAGAGATTAATCAGCATATGATGATTCTTCACACAAAGATAAAGAGTTGACAAGTGGCATCACCTCATTTGGAGGAATAGAGCCTACTCAAGGCCCTCTACAAGATGAAGGATGAATCCTCAATAATACAGCTGATAGTGATTGTAATTATCTTAAGCATCTTGATTTATTTTGCTAGGATATTTTGTAAGCCTCATATTAGTTCACTTACCCCCAGTAATGTATAGCTAATTTCCCCTCTGATTGGGTATTTATGAACCCAATTACCTCCATGAAAAATCAGATTTGATGAATGATATGAGAGCTTATAGTTTGGATTTTTTCAAAATCTCAAATTCTTTATCTCTCTAAGGTTTTAGAGGTCTAGAGGGTGGGTTGATTTATCTTCTTGCTACCTATTTCAAGTGTTGAATCTAATGCATTAAAAGCTTTGCTTATTTTCGAATTCTCTCTCTCTTTCTCTCACTCTCTCTTTCTCTCTCTCTCTCTCTCTCGTGGTTCATCCTTGGATTAATTAGTTTCAACATCCATTAAGCTCGTCTATATGTATTTCATACCTTTATGTGGACAACTGAAATTCACATGTATCAAATCAATTTCAAAGAAGAAAAATAGGAAATGGAACTCCACTAATACCCCTCGGTATTGGAGCACAATGATCCTATCGCTTGGTAAGCATCCATTTTAACCATCCCTGTGTTGGAATTGCTTGAAATTTTCCCTTTCTATACTATCTTATCATTAGTTCTTCCTTTTTAAATCTCTTATCTAGTCCATAAAGAGCCTTAGTTATAGCCTAAACACAAATCCCAACCTGAACACATCCCTAGAACTCCACAAAAATGCCAAAAAAATGAAACCAGAAATTTGGCACTGCCAACCTGTGCCACTTGGCACGCCCGTGCCAAAATTCCACACTTTGAAAATTTGACCCAGAGACCTGGCACGACCACTCTGTGCTTCCTAGCACAGTCGTTCCCTCTTTTAGCATCCTTAATTCCTAGTTTAAATATCTGGTATGACCACCCCATGCCATAGAGCATGTCCGTGCCGTTTTCTTTTCACTGTTTTCCTTCCCGTGGTCCTTTAGCATGCTCATGCGTCCCCTGTTTTCCCCTCTTTTTTTCCTACTTTCTCCTTTCTATTAACTATGACTAGTGAGGGCAATCCTTCCCATTCCTCAAATATTCCTCTTGAGCAAGCCCAAGAGATAGGTAGGGCCCTTGTAAGCTTGAAGGGCAAATGAGGAAGCTCACTCAAGAGGTTGGACAAGGGAGTCCATTCCATGAAACCCTTACCGATGAAGCTATGATGCTTTCCTTATTAACATCGGATACTCTTCCTCCCATGAAAACTTTGATGATCAGGAAGGAAGACCAAGAGACTAAGGCATCAAAAGGATGACCTTCGGGATCTCAAAATTGAGGCTTCGGAATTTGATATCAATCTTAACCAAGAGAACTATCTTTATTGGGTTCAAGCCTTTAAGAGGATCTTTGAACTCAAAGATTACAATGATGAGAAGGCCTTCAAGTTTGCCATTCTTAAGATGAAGGGGTATGCTTCAGTCTGGTGTGAGCAATCGAAGAAAAATAGGGTTAGAGAAGGCAAGACATGGTCCAAGTTGAAAAGAAGCATATGGACAAGAGATTCCTACCTCCTTCTTACAAACAAAAACTCTACCTCAAGATCACCCCTCTCAACTAGGAGAATCTAAAGGTAGAAGAGTACATTAGGTATGTGAACAACTCCAAATGCAGGTTGACTTGGATGAAGAACCCGAACTGAAGATTGCTAGGTTCATTAAAGGATTATCTTCTTACATTACTAACAAGGTGGATCTACAACCTTACTTATCCTTTGATGATGTGTGCCACCTAGCTATCAAGATTGAGAAGCAACTTAAGGGCCAAAAACCCTTTCAAACCAGTTCCTCTATTCATCCTTCGAGTACCGCCAGGGGTTACTACACCCCCAACAAAGCTATCACTACCCCTACGCCCATCAAAATTCTTCATGAAAGTAAAATGATTGCTAGTGAACCACCAAAGAGATTGGAGCATAAAAAGTGTGTTAAGTCATAACTTATGCATGTTTTTAATAATTATTTTAATTATATTATATATTATTTTATCTAATTTACTTTATTTTATATATTTTTTTAGGTTAAGCATTAACAAAGAAAGAGAATAAGAGAAGACGTCGAAGCTCGAGTTTTAGTTACTGAAGGATTTTACAAGCGAATTCATCAAATCAGTCTAAAAAAATAATGATTTATGGAAAAATATTATTTTTATAATGATTTACTTGGTCTAGGGTTACGAGATCACTACACCTAATTAAAGAGGAATTAGAAAACTTGGAGAAAAAGACATCCCATAAGAAAAGAAAGCACTAGCAAAATTATACTATAAATACCCCTAATCTCCTCGCTTCACCTCCTCCTTGCTGTCCGACCCTTACCAATATTACATGCAGCCACCATCATCATCGTCATCACATCTCACGGCCTCTTCAAAATCAACCATCCTCGCCCATCATTCACGCCTTGCCTCATCACGCATCACCACACACCATCATCATAGTTAACCATCGCCATTCACCACATAATCAATCACCATTAGCCTCCATAATTCATGCCTAATCTTCACCATCACTTCATGTTGATTTTCAATCCATGTAATAGTGTTCCTCGCTATTTTTTTATTTTTATTTTTAGTTTAGTGTTAATAGGAATTCCTTGGATAATTTATGTAATTTAATTTCTAATGTGTGTGAGTAATTTTTATATACTTAGTATAATCTATTTGAAACCATGCTAAATTAATTATTTTGAAACAAGTTTTATGCTTTATTACTTAATTGAATTTTATTCCATGATTCTATAACAATTAGTATTTATTGTTTATGATATTCGCATTAGATTAATTAGAATGCATGCTAATTAGTTTAATATGAATTCATATGGTAGTTTAAAAGGCTTTAGCACGTAAAGGCTATAATCTTTTGCATACAAATATCACCCTAATTGATCATGGATGACTCAAACCCATCTATTTTAATTAGGAAATTGTTATATATCTTCGTTAAATACTTAAATCAATTTGCTGGTAAATTGATTACAAGGTGTTAAATAATGTTTTTCTAATCCGTAATATTCTAGTTTGATTAAATTTTAGAAAATGTTTTTCTAATGCATAATATTCTAGTTTGATTAAATTTTTGCACTGATGTTAAGGTTATCAAAACTAGTAGGATTCATGTTAGGGCTTGGCCTAAATGAACTCTAATGTAAGGATTAATGGAAAAGATTCACTGGTCAGTATCTTCCACAGTCTAACTTGTGGATAAATCAATTAATATGTTGATAATAAATATCAATTTGCATATTAGATGTACATTACGCTAAGTGTTTTTCATATATTCGGTATCTTTAATAATTAATTATTTGTTGCTTTTTAGTTAACTTCGTTAGTTCGTGAGTTCTAATTCTTAAATTTATAGACTTTAATATCAATTTTGTCTACTCCTCCCCAAAGAATAGTCTTTTAGGTGTTTCTTATTAATTTTAGATTAGATATATTTAGATTTTTAGTGTCAAATAATTTTCATATTTACTTTCTATTCTATTTTGCTATTTATTTACCAGTTTGTTAGAAATTAAACTAAAAATAGTCCCTTTTGTATTTTTTTTATTTTATTCCATTTTAGGGTTTATTTAGTATCATAATCTGTTGCTCTTTAATTTTGGAACTTGTGGAAATTATTTCCTAATTTTTCAGAATTATTTCGTGAGTTGAATACGTGTACATTTCTTATTATAACAAATCTAAAAATTACATTTTTAATTTTTAATTTCGGTTTTTAGGATTTTAATCTAAAAATTTATTATTCATTCTTGTATTTAATTAAGTGCAGTTTATTATTTTTCTAATTTCAGATATTATTTTTCATTTTAATTTTCTGATTTTATCTTCTGTTTATTTTTCTAAAATTAATTAAATATAATTCTAGGAATATAAATTCATGAATTTGCAGAATATTAATTGATAATATTTTTTGTGAATTTTGATATTAATTTTTTGCTTGTTATTTCCTATTTTAATTTTCAGTTAATAGTGTGCAATAATTTTCTGTTTTTATTTTCCCAGAATATTTAGGTTAGATATTTACTGTTTTTATTTCCAGAATTAGGTTTAGAATATTTAGTGGTATTCGTAAGTAATTTTCCAGATTTTTACTCATTTAATTTGATTTGTTTTAGCAATTTAAAGAAGTAAAATATATTATAGTAGTAAATTTAATTAGATTTAAAGCAGCTTACTATCATAATCTTTCCTCGAGGGATCGATCCCTACTTTCCTATGCTATAAATCTTATTTATAAATCAAAGTAGCAGTTTAATTTGTAACTCTATGATCAGCTTTACAAATTTTGGTGCCCTTGCCGGGGAAAGAAAATAAAATCATTACTTTGCTTCTATTTAATTTTACTACTTTTATTATTTTGTTTCAACTCTCATATTTTATTGTTGTAAGTTGTCTTAGTTTATGAGATTGAGTGGTCACATGATCGAAGAGAAAAAGGAGAATACATTTGAAGTGTTTGAAAGTAAAGTAAGTGACTCTGAATCTCTAAGCTCTGAATCGTTAAGTTGTGAAGATATTAAAGTTGAGATGACTACTTTACGTGAACTTGCTACACCTAATTTGAAAACTCAACCTTTGTCTATTATTTATCCTGTATTAGACTGACCACTGAAATTGAACTCTGAATTTTCAAAATTACTGCCTAAGTTTCATGGATTGTCTAGTGAGGACCCATATCGCCATATTAATGAGTTCATTATTACATGTTCGACCATACAACCTGAGGGTATCTCCTAGGAGTAAATTAGGTTGAGATCCTTTCCTTTATCATTTTAGGATAAGGCCACAGACTAATTATATTATTTACCCCCTGCAACATCCACTACATTGACCTAAGTTCATAAAGTACTTTTATAAAAAAAATTTCCTGCATCTAGAATTGGATCCATTAGAAAAGAAATATGTGGAATTAAACAAATGAATATGGAAACTTTCCATGAGTATTGGGAACGTTTTAATAAATTATGTACTAGTTGTCCCGAATACTAAATTTTTAAACAATTATTAATTCAATATTTCTATAAGGATTTATTACCTATAGGTAGAAATATGGTGGATGCTGCTAGTAGGGGGACTTTGCTTAATAAGACTCCAGCTCAGACCCGAGAAGTGTTTAATATCATGGCGCAAAACATTCAATAATTTGGAGGTAGGGATCCCCAGTTTAGGAAGGTCAATGAGCTTAGTTTAGGTCCATCTATAGAGACCCAGTTGTCTTAGATCACTGCTATACTAAACAAACTCGTCATTAGAGGAGTTCAGAAAGTAGTGGTGTGTGCTATTTGCTATTTAGAGGGACATGTTATTGATGCATGCCCTACACTTTAAGAGGGTGATGTGAATGCTATGTTTTCTAGCTAAGGCCAAAGGAAGTACGACCCATACACCAACACTTATAATGAAGAATGGAGAGACCACCCTAACCTTAGGAATGGACTTAAGAACAACTCCCGAGGATTTGACTAACCAACACATCAACCATCTACTCAAGATAGAACCAATTTTCTTTTAGAGCAAGTCATAAAAAAGATGGATGACTAGAAAAAGGAGGTTGACGCTAGGTTTCACAACATAGGGATAATTCTTAAACAGGTCTAGGAGAGACAAACTTCTATTGATACCATAGTTAGCAACCTCTTGGCCCAAATACAACATAGATTACCATCTCAACCATTCCAGAACTTGAAGGAAACTGTGAGTGCCATGACACTTAGGAGTGGAAAAGAGTTGAAGGAACCTAGGAAGAACAGAGAGGTAGAGCATGAAATAGAGGTCGACAAACATGAACCTAACTAAGATCAAGACACCACTTCTAATGTTAAAGAAGTAGGTAAGGATAAGAAGGAACCTTATAAGCTATTACCACATTTTCCTAGTCGATTGAGAGGGAAAAGCCCTAAAGTAGAGGAGGCAAACTAAGAAATCTTAGAAATATTTAGGAAGGTAGAGATCAACATTCCTCTCTTAGATACCATAAAGCAGGTGCCTCGTTATGCCAAGTTCCTTAAAGAGCTTTGTATTGCAAAACATAAACTAAAAGGATAACGAAAAGGTAAGTGTGAGGGAAAATGTGTCTGCTATTTTTTAGAAGAAGCTTCCCCCTAAATGTAAGGAACCAAGTGTATTCTCTATTCCTTGCAAAATTGGAAACTTCTTCTTTGATAGAGCCATGCTTGATTTAGGAGCTTCCATCAATGTGATGCCTATGTCTATTTATGATAAACTGCACTTAGGAGAGTTAAAGAGAACTGATTTAGTCATTCAGTTAGCCGATAGGAGTAATGCATACCCATATGGAGTTTTAGCAGATGTCAGTCCAAGTTAATGTGCTTGTTTTTCCTGCTGACTTTTATGTATTGCATATGGGTGATGCATGCCATGATGTTGCCATATTACTTGATAGACCATTTCTTAAAACATCTAGGATAAAAATAGATGTGCATGTAGGAACACTGACTATGAACTTTGATGGTGAAATTAGTGAATTTAATATTTTGATGATATGAGATTTCCTGCTGATGTGAACTATCTGTGTGCACTTGATGTGATTGATGAATTGTCTCAAGATGTTTATAAACTGTCTCATGATGATGAATTGTTAACTGTACTTACTCAAGCTTTGGATCAATTTGTGTTTAATAATGTGCCTTACTATATTAATAATGAGTTAGCAGACAACATAGTCTTTGTTGCAATTGCATATAGTTGACAGATCTAGGAAGCTAGAACTGTCTGAAAATCACATGAAGAGGCTACCCTCTCACATTTTACCCTCTAGGCTAGAACTAAAACCATCACTTGGACATCTTAAATATGCTTATTTAGGGGATGATGAGACTTTACCTGTTATAATCTCTAATGCACTTACATCTGAACAAGAGGTTAAACTTATTAGGGTGCTTAGAGAACATAGTAAAGCGTTAGGCTGGACTCTAGCAAATAGCCTCACATTATGTTCGCATAAAAACACATTAGAATCTGATGTAAGCCTAAGGGAGACCCTCAATGAAGACGAAATCTACCTGTGATGGAGGTAGTTCAAAAATAAATTCTTAAGTGGTTAGATACTGGAGTAGTATACCCCATCGTTGATTCTGAGTGAGTTAATCCTATCCATGTGGTTCCTAAAAAGGGGGAAACAGTAGTAGTGCAGAATAAGGAAGGTGAGTTAATCCCTACCAGAGTCCAGAGTAGTTGGAGAGTGTGCATTGACTATAGAAAGCTTAACAAGACCACAAAGAAGGACCATTTTTAATTACCTTTTATGGACCAGATGTTAGAGAGATTAGTTAGGAGGTTATATTATTGCTTTCTTGATGGATATTCAGGTTATATTCAGGTCCCTATAGTTCTTGAGGATCGTGAAAAGACCACTTTTACCTGTCCTTTTAGCACCTATGCTTTTAGAAGGATGTCGTTTGGTCTATGTAATGCTCCTACTACATTTCAAAGATGTATGATGAGTATTTTTTCTAATTTTATCACCAAAATCATGGAAGTTTTCATGGCTGATTGTACTGTACATGGTGATTCATTTGATGAGTGCTTGCATCATCTTACATCAGTATTTAAGCATTGCATTGAGACTAATCTGGTGCTTAACTTTGAAAAGTGCCATTTCATGGTGGAACATGGAGTAGTTTTAGGTCATGTACTGTCATCTAAGGGCTTAGAGGTTGACAACGTTAAAGTAGAAATCATTCAATCTTTGCCGTATCCATAGTGTGTTAAGGAGGTAAGGTCATTTCCAGGTCATGTTGGGTTTTATAGGAGATTTATCAAGGATTTTCCTAAGATTGTCTCTCCTTTATGTGCTTTACTTATAAAGATGCTTTATTTGATTTTAATGAGGACTGTATGAGAGTTTTTGACCAATTGAAGTTGAAATTGACTACCACTCCTATAGTATAACCTCCTAACTAGGCTCTGCCTTTTGAACTGATGTGTGTTGCTAATGATAAGGTAGTAGGGGCAGTCTTAGGTCAAAGAGTAGGGAAGGTACCTCATGTGATCTATTATGCTTTCAGATCTCTAGACCCTATACAGTGTAACTACACTACTGCAGAAAAGGAAATGTATGCTGTTGTATTTGTTCTAGAGAAGTTTCGTCCTTATTTATTGGGTGTTAAAGTTACCATTTGGACCAATCATTCTGCTATTAAACATCTGTCAAGTAAGAATGACTCAAAACCTAGATTGATTAGACCGGTACTACCATTGCAAGAATTTCAATTGGAGATTGAAGACAAACCAGGAGTTGAAAACTTAGCAGTCGACCATCTAAGTAGGCTAGATAATAGGGAGAGTGGGAACCCATTTAGTGATTGTTTCCATAATTAGATTTTATATGCTATCACTAATAGGCTGCCTTGGTATACTGATATGGTTAATTATATAGTAACCAAAACCTTCCCTATAGACTTGTCTAGAGCCCAAAAGGAGAAGATAAGAGCTGATTCTAATTATTATGTTTGGGATGAGTCATATTTATGGAAACTTTATGGGGATCAGATTATAAGGCATTGTGCAGATGATAGTGAATTTCATTCAATTTTAACTTTCTGTCACTCTTCTGAAAGTGGGGACATTTTGGACCTAAAAGAACGGCACATAAAGTTCTTGAATGTGGATTTTATTGGCCTACTATTTTTAGGGATGCTTATGAATTTTGTAAAAGATGTGAAGCATACTAGAAGACATGAAATTTATCTAAAAAGGAATCAAATGCCTCTACATAATGTGTATGTTTGTGAGATTTTTGATGTGTGGGGTGTTGATTTTATGGGATCTTTTCCCCTTCTTTTGGTTTTACTTACATTCTTATGCTTGTCGATTATGTATCCAAGTGGATTGAAACTGTGGCTACTAGAGCTGATGAAGCTAAAACTGCTGTGAAGCATGTTAAATCTCTCATTCTGCATAGATATGGAGTCCCTAAAGCAATCATCAGTGATAGGGAAACACATTTTTGTAATAGAGCCTTAGGTGCCTTGCTAGACAAATATCATGCAACTCATAAGGTGTCTACTGGCTATCATCCCTAACAAATGGTTAAGCTGAAATCTCCACAAAGAGATTAAGGGCATATTAGAAAAGGTTGTTAGAATAGATAAGAAAGATTGGTGTCTAAGTTAGAGGAAGCTCTCTGGGCCTATAGGACTGCATATAAGACACCTACAGTTATGTCACCTTATAGATCAGTTTTTTATAAAGCATGTCATCTCCCTATAGAACTAGCTAGAGCATAAATAATATTGGGCTATCAAGTAGTGCAATCTAGACTATGACCTAGCAGGAAAGGAGCGTAAGTTGCAACGATAGGAATTAGAAGAGACTCACCTGGAAGCCTATGACAATCCAGTGATCTACAAAGGTAAAGCCAAAGATTTTTATGATGCTAAGCTTAGTAGGAAAGAATTTCAGGTGGGTGAAAAAGTGTTGTTATTCAATTCAAAATTAAGACTTTTTCTTGGTAAGTTGAACTCTAGATGGCTAGGACCTTTTATGGTAGTAAAGACTTATCCACATGGTGCTGTTGAGATTAAATTCTTTGCTACTAATAAGATTTTCAAGGTAAATTGTCACAGACTAAAGCACTTTTATAAAGGAGATCAGGTATGCTTAGTGAAGGAGATCCGACTAGAGGATCTATGAACTTATTTGTGTCGAGCCAATGACAGTAAACAAAGGCGCTGGTTAGGAGGCAACCCAACATTTTTTAGGGAAGTACCCATCTAATTTTACTTTTATCTTCATTATTTCTATCTTTTTGCATGCATTAGAGGCAATGCATGAATTAAGTGTAGGGCCAGGCATCCTGCATTTAGTTCCTGCAGTATTCATTCTTTTAAAAAAAAAATTATGATTTTCTTATAAACAATGCATAAATATGAGTTCATACTAGGCTTTCTTGCTTAAATTCTTAGTTTATTCTTCTATGACTGAAGACTTCTGAGCACGCTAATTATCATTCAGAGAAACTTGAGTTGATCCTTATATATCTCTTTAATGAGTAACTGTCATGATTATCCATCTTATTTGATTATGTTATATAGCTATTTCCGAGACAATAAAATGACCTAATCTATTTCCTAGACTATGGAATTAGTAAAATAACTCATTAAAATTGTGCATTTTCTTATCTTAAAAAAAGGGAGAAAGAAAAAAAGAGAAAAAAGGAAAGGAAAAAAGGTTAGATTACCAACACGGGTAGGAATACATGGCTCCGTACCTTTTTCCCTTGAGTTTAGGTCTCAAGTTGAGCCTTATGCAAGGAGTAACCTATGTTGGGAGAGTCATGTCTCTTTTTGGGCCGATTAATGACTCGTACTACACAAATGGTCAATAAATAAATTAAATAACGATGAGAATAAATTGTTTGCTCTAGCACCTCTATTCGGGTGAGTCTGAAACAAGGAGTGGTTAATTTCTAAGAGCCTATATGGGCCTCAAATATGTGCGCAATTGGAGTTTGAAAAAAAAGAAGAAGAAGAAGAAGAAGAAGAAGAAGAAGAAGAAGAAGAAAAGGAAAAAAAAATGCAAGGCAAGCTTAGAATCGACTTCAATGAGTTATTCCTTCTCGTTTAATTGTCTCTATAGCCATACTGTACTTCAATTTTTCTATCGTAAACTTTTTAGACCTCTTAATCGGTATATGCATGCTTAAAAAGATGGATGATTATTGCTCTTGGTACTTCATTAAAGAAAAATTGTGAGGCTGATGAAGAAACACTTTGATGGTGGTTAGATGTTTAGTAATTATTAACTTGTTGGAAGAAAAACTAATTTACTTTAAATGAAATTTTTTTTAAAGCAAACTACTTCCTAGTGCAAATTTAATATTTAGAGCATGACTTTATAAAAAAGACGGTCAGTTTTTAGGTCAAGTCCCAGATTTCTTTGCACAAGGACGTCTAAAGTCTAAGTGCATGAGAATTTGTTAAGTCATAATTTGTGCATGTTTTTAATAATTATTTTAATTATATTGTATATTATTTTGTCTAATTTACTTTATTTTCTATAATTTTTTTTAGGTTAAGTGTTAATAAAGAAAGAAGAAAAGAGAAGACGTCAAAGTCTAGGTTTTATTTACTGAAGGATTTTACAAGCGAATTCATCAAGTCAGTCCAAAAAAATAATGATTTATGAAAAATAATATATTTTCATAATCATTTACTTAAGCTAGGGTTACAAATCACTACTCCTAATTAAAGAGAAATTAGGAGACTTGGAGAAGAAGACATCCTATAAGAAAAGAAAACCCTAGGAAAATTATCCTATAAATACTCCTAATCTCCTCGCCTCACCTCACCTCCTCCTCCACGTCCAACCCTTACCAATATCACACGCAACCCCCAACATCATCATCACCACATCTCACGGCCTCTTCAAAATCAACCATCCTCACCCATCATTCACGCCTAACCCCATCACGCATCACCACACACCATCATCATAGTCAACTATCACCATTCACCACATAATCAATCACCATTAACCTCTATTATTCACGCCTAATCTTCACCATCACTTCATGTTGATTTTCAATCCAAGTAATAGTGTTCCTTGCTATTTTTTATGTACTTAGTATAATCTATTTGAAACCATTCTAAATTAATTATTTTGAAACAAGTTTTATGCTTTATTGTTTAATTGATTTTTATTCTATAATTCTATAATGATTAGTATTTATTGTATATGATATTCATATTAGATTAATTAGAATGCATGCTAATTAGTTTAATATGAATTCATATGATAGTTTAAAAGGCTTTAATACGTAAAGACCATAGTCTTTTGGACACAAGTGTCACCCGAATTAATCATGGATAACTCAAGTCCATCTCTTTTAATTAGAAAATTGTTATAGATCTTCGTTAAATTAATCTACTAGTAAATTGATTACAAGGTGTTAGATAATGTTTTTCTGATGCTTAATGCTCAAGTTTGATTAAATTCTTGTATTGGTGTCAGGGTTATCAAAACTAGTAGGATTTATATTAGGCCTTGACCTAAATAAACTATGTTGCATAATTGTATTTAGTTTTGATGATAACAAATCCGAGTGTAACATATTATTTTGATGATAACAAATCCAAGTGTAACATATTTGTCTAAGTAATGTTGTTCCAAACAAGCTCTCCAAACAGGGCCTATACTGTTTTTGTAATATTCGTATTAACCTGGATACTAAATGTTGAGAACAAGTCTTAGGAACAGGTTCCAAGCTTCAGTGACACAAGATCAGCAAACAACAAATCTCGCCAAATAGTTGGCTGAGTCTTAAGGAACAAGTTCTTACAATCAGTTATGCAAGATCACCCGAGGAATCAAGGTGATCAAGGTGTTTGGAGCAGCATATTTATTCTTGACAAGATGACTGATTCTTACAACAAGAAGTCTTGGTTTAGT
>NCQV01104840.1:0-14131 GCA_002740545.1 Lophocereus schottii | reverse complement strand
CTCAATACGTTTACTGCTATACTGTGAAGATAAAAATTCATTTTTTAGTGAGTGACCGCATTTCAAATTGTTTGAGCTCAAAATAAGTGAGAGAGATAATTATATTAAAACTGTTACTAGTTATTATCTGAAAATGAAAACCAAACTTATGATCTTGTATATACAATGCACTAATTGAATAGGTATACACTTGCTAAGTCGATTGGGTAGTCCGGCCTAAGGCAGCGTAGGTGAAATGGACGGTGTAAATCTTGATGATTGAGAATTGGATGGCACATTTGATTACATGGAAAGATAATGCTTGTAAATAATCCATCAAATAACTATATATTTGAGATTTTGATATGTATAAAAATGTGTAAATTTTCGAAAGGTATAGGTAATAAACTTACAAAAGATATATCTTTTTCTTTTGAAAGTAATTGTTTACGGCTTAATGATGATAAAAGTTGTCTTCTATTTTGAATAGACAAAAGAAGGAGAGAGAGAATGATGAGAATTGTCAGATGGCGGCCCCCTTTGCATGGAATGGAGAGAGGAGGTGTGCAAAAAGGAAGGGGGTGTGGTTTATATGAGGCTTCCCCCCTGAAAAAAATCTTTGATATTTTTGAAAAAATCTCTAATATTTTCTCTAAAGATGTCAGATATTTTTACTAAAAATCTTTAGATATTTTTCTACAGTACTAAGATATTTTCTCTAAAAATCTTTGGATATTGTGCTAAAAATATCATATATTCTCTCTAACCATATTTAGATATTTTGCTAAAAATATTTAGATATTTTTAAAAAATCTTTAAATATTTAGAGATAATTATTTTTTATTTCTCCATTCAACTTCGTGAAGCAAGTAAATGATATAAAGCATTGTTAAACCTTATTTTGAGGTCGCCTTGTCATGTCAACCTTCAATAGCATCAATGTTGTAAATGTTGAATCGAAATGCAGTGCCTAAATTTACACTAAAATTAACTATGGTAATTAGAATGGATTATGTTCGAGCTGTTACAGATGTCAATTACACCCAGCCATTGGCACAGTTCCCATCGTCGGTGGTTGACCTCTAGGCTACACAACCCCAATTGTCCTCATGCGCTGAAGGAGAACGAAGTGGAAACAGTACCAGTCGAAACCCAAGATTTTTGTGGAAGAATTAACAAAAAGAAAGAAAGCAATGTTCCTGTGTGTTTTGCAAAATTGGAGGAAACTAGAATTGATAAGCAAGGATTGGAGTAAAGAAGAAAGTAGATAGGGTGATTAAAATCAAGGCTAAAATTTTGGTATCTGAATCAGTACAGAAGTGGTCACATATTAGTTTCAAAAGGTAAGAAAATATTGGACTAATCAGTTTAACACTTTCCGAAAGTTTTAAACTTATTTTGCATAAAAATATAAGTTATATCATTAGACCACACCATATTGCGCGGCACCCTACGCCCTGGCCTGCATGTGTGTGTGCTCTAGCCTATCCATGCTTAGGGCCCAAACACAATTCAAATAGTCTAGGAAGGTAGAATTATAAAAGCACTTTTTTTTCTTTTTGTTCTTCCTATGTGGGATATGAGATTCACTTTCTTATTCTGCACTTTACAGGCCTCTTAAAATCACAAAATTTTGGATTAAATTCCAAAAGTCCTTACATAATACAAAAAGATAATTTTTATTTTTAAGACTTGGGTGACCAAATAGGAAAATGTTTAAGTGTCAGTGTCTTATGGACTTAAATTGAGCAATTACTGAATATACAATCGAATCATGCCTTGCCAAGCAAACGAATCTGGAATCTCGTAGGAAAGTGTGATATGTAGTACTAGTTCACTTGCCCTATCTCAAGTGTTAATTCTATTTCTGTAAATAATTAACACTTTTTGATGGCCTTATACCTTTCATAGATAGTCATTGGTGCGCCAGAGAGTAGCCCATACTCTCCATGAAGGACGAGCCACCTTCACAGTAATCTAGGTGAATCCATTAAGCATATGTTGTCCCTACATATCACCACAAGGCTATGAATTCATTAAAAGTGTAGCTTATTGTCCATCTCGTAGACAACTTTCTTGTATGAAATCTACACTATAAATCCTCAGGATGGATAACATCAATTGTGTCTTTATTGAATTTATTCCATAATTTCAATTCACCCATTAAACCCTATGGGGTTGGGCTTTATTATAGATAAATTCATACAATAAGCTTTAGCCCCATCTCCCTCGATGTTTCAATGATCATTCTCTTTCAAAGGGTTTTAGTAAGAGGGCCAGTGAAATTCCCCTCTGACTTTACATAATCCAAAGATATGACCATATTCTTAATGAGGTTTCTCATAATGTTGTGTCGCAAGAGAATGTGTATCCTTTCCTATTATAGACAATATTCTTTGTCACTATAATCAAGGCTTGATTGTGATAATCCAAGGAAACTAGTAAAGTTGTTTTTCCCCTGAATTGCCAAATCTGCTAGTAGCTCTCTCAGTAGCTTCTGTAGTTGCCAACTTAATGTCAACAAATTTAGATTCCATAGTCGAATTAGCAGTATATAATTGTCTGGCTTATTACTAAGATATCGCACCTTTAGCCAAGGTAAACACATAACCAATAGTCGAGTTTATCTCATCATTTCCTATGACCCAGTTCGTATCGGTTCATCCCTCCAATACTAAAGGGTATTTACTAAAATTTAGATCCTAATCCATAGAGCCCCATAGATACCTCAGTAAACAAGTAAAAGCAGTCCAATGTTCTCAACTAGGATTATGTGTGTACCCACTTAATCGACTAACAGCATAAGTATTCTCTGATCTAGTATGATTCATTAAAAATATGTCATTGCTTATGATCTTAGGATATCCTGACTAAGCAACTGGATTTCCTTTATTCTTTTTCAAATGTATACTAGAATCATATGGTGTTTTCCAAGGTTCCACATTAATGTGAGTAAATTTGCCAAAATCTCTTCAATATAATGAGCTTGATTAAGGGAAAACCAAATTTATATTTTTTCACTTTGACCACAAGAATCAAATGAGCTTCACCAAGATCCTTCATTGTAAAGTTAGAATTCCGGAGATTCTTTGTCAATTTTATGGCTTCTATGCTTGTTCCAATTATAAGCATGTCATCAACGCACAAGCATATAATGATAAGGCCATGCTCATCAGATGTAGAGTATACACATAAATTAGATTCATTGACCACAAAACCATATGAAAAAAGTGTTTAATCAAATTTCTCATATCACTATTTGGGTGTTTGTTTCAGACCAGATAGAGATTTTACCAGTTTATATACCTTATGCTCTTATCCAGAGACTATTATTCCCTTAGGTTGTCTCATGTAAATCTCTTTTTCTAGGTCTCCATTTTAAAAGGTTGTTTTCGCATCCATTTTTTGAAGAAGTAAACCATGCATTGATCGCAAGGAAATTAATGTTCAAAATGTGGTAACTTTTATCACTGTTGAGTATGTGTTAAAATAGTCTATATCCTTTTTCTGATTATTGCCTCTTACAACAAGTCTAGCCTTAAATTTATGAACTTTCAATTCTGTTTGGACCCATTTACTACTTAAAGGCTTGCACCTCTTTTGTAGATTAGTTAAAACCCAAGTCCAATTAGACATGATAAACTCAAGTTTATCATTAATGATCATACTCGTGGCCTCCTTATAGGTTCTAGGTCCACCTCTAAAATAAAAAGACTTGCACAATGTTTTCATTCAAGTCATCTACTGAATTTATATCACCATTTGGAGCTAAGAAAATAGTAGGAAAGTCGCAGCCAAAAGAGGATTCAATTCTGGGCCTTCTACTACATCTAGTTTCAACATTTTCATTATTAGTAATAGGTGCATTACTAACAGAGAGTGCAGTCGTAGTAGGCAATATGCGAGAAGTGTAATATTTTAACAAGAACACATTCTCTAAAACTGTAGCATCTCTACATTCACAAATAGGACCAAAGACACCATTTTCATAAATAAGAACAAATCTATAAGCTGCATTATTTTAAGCATAGCTAGCAACCTTGGCTAAATAATCTCACACTTTAAGATATTTTGGATTAAGAGCGTGTCACTTCTGCATTTCACAAGGGGTCTTATCTAGTTTCTTATAAGACACTTTATTAAGAAAATAACATGGAGAAGAAATAGCCTCCCCTCATATATTACTAGGTAAATCAAAACTGATAGGCATGGCATTCATAATATCTTTAAGGGACATATTCTTTCTTTTGGCTATCTTGTTCTATTGTGGTGCATAAGGGGTTGTGGTCTCATGGATTATTTCATTTTCTCACAAAACGTTCTAACTGTGCTCATGCCATATTCCCCTCTTTGATTACAGTTAAGGCTTGTAATCATTTTATCCAACTCATTTTCTACCTATACTTTGTACTTTATATTTTAGCCTCATCCTTTGATTTAGGCAGGTGGACTTTAGTGAAACTAGAATGGTCATTTACGTAGGTTATATCATACCGTTTACCACCTTCAATTATAGTATTTTTGAAATCCCCTAAGTCACTATCATTTAGTTCAATTAGATGTGTTTGTCTTTATACTAATTTATTAAAGGGTTTCCTGGGGTGTTTGACCTTTACACATATTTGACATTTATCCCATTCGGTATTCTATTGATTAGGAATTAAGCATAGTTGCTTTAATTGTTTGATAGAAGCGTATGTGTACAAGTATAGCATGCCACATTTCTAAAGACTCAACAATATAAACAGAAGTAGAAGCATACTGAACATTATTAGTAACATCACACGTTACATCAAGGTCAAACATTGTAGTATTACGAGCATAACTCTGACCAATGAAATCATTATCCTAGTCACAACTAATTTATTAGACTCGAACATCTTCTTCATCCTAACTTTATTAAGAGTTTAACCAGAAATTAAAATCCCACACATTTCAGAAACATGGAAGACATTGTTTAAAGATATAATTTTTCTAGAGCTGAGTTTGAGGCTTATCTTCCATTTTCTAAGAATTTTTCCAATACTGGCTTTTTTTATGAAGACCCCTTTACCTTCATTCAACTTTTTATATTCCTTGAACAGGCTTCGATTAGAATAGTTATGTCTGGAGGCCCTGTGTCCACCATCCATTAAACGTAATTGTCTACGAAGTTTGCTTATGAGAATATGTAGTAATAATCTCTAGTTATTCAGTAAGGTGTACTTGTGGCTTTCCTCCCATTGAGGGCAATACTTGGCGATGCGTCCAGGTTTTCCACTAACGTAGAAAACTCCCTTCGCTTTGGATTTTTGGATCCCTCCAAAAGATTATGATATTTAAACCATTTTTATTATCTAATAATTACTCGAAATAAATTGTTAAATTTGAATTTTAATATTATTTGATTTATTTTGTAGGAATTGGGGAAAAAAAACTTTGGAAAAATACACAAGCTTAAATGATTAATACTAGACCAAGTGTAGAAGGAGGACAGAAGAGAAGAAGAAGCTGGGTAGGTCCAGCAGCCGTAGCCCATTCGGCTCCTTCCTTTTCCAGACTCGAGCCTTTTCTCCTTTCTTTCCCTTGCTTCGCGCGTGGGCCGGGCTCCATTTCTAGCCAGAGGCCCAAGCGCCCGCTTCCCCCTCTTTATTTCTCAAACTTTCTTTCCTCCTTCTCGGGCCTGCCCAGCATGCGTTTAGGCTTTTCTTTTTGCAGCCCACACATGCCCCTCTCCTCCTCAGCCTACATCTCTCTCTTTCCCACTTAAAAACCATGCATATATCACGTGACCCTTATCTTTCTTCTTACTCTACGTGCCTCACAAACACAGAGCCCCGAGTAACCATTGTCTGGGCTCTTCATCTTCCCCACAACGACTATGGCATTTTTCTCTCTCCTCTATCATTCATCACATTCATACTACCTGGCCGTTCCCTTTCAATATCATCATCAAGTTGACGGTTTCAAATAGTAAAGGGGAGGTTTAATTCGGGAGTAATGGGGGCAATCAACAGATTTTGGATCCTTTAAAGGGGGTTGGAAACAAAGATTTATGGGGGGTTCTTAGTTTATGCATTCGATTCACTATTCACAGTTGTAGTTTCCAGATTTAGGTGTTAGTTTTACAATTAATGTAATTTGAATTTTGAGTTTGTTTACTAGTTCAAAAATTTAGTTATGAGATTTCAGATTCAAGAGTTCTTTTCCATATTTCGGGTTCTGAGAATCCATTACTTTCGATTGGTATGCTCTGTTTTAGTTCGAGTTAGGATATGGGTTCATTCTATTAGAGAAGAATATGGGTACTGGAAGTGAGTTTCTGGTTAAGCAAATTCAGCAGTGAAGTGCTCCTCTCCACTTAATCCTGTTTTGATAATTTGATCTAGCATCCAATTTTCGACTATTGCTAATTGGGTTCTTTTGCCATGCTCTAAATCTGAATGTGAGTTTGAATGTTGATTTTTAGTTTTTTAATTAAGTGGATTATGAGGGAGTAAAGTTAGGCAAATTACATAGTTAAATTTAAGATCATAAATCACTTTTGTTAGCTTAGTTAAAACAAGCTAGTTTAGGTCATTCATAACTCGGTTTCACAATTCATCTTTGAGGATCGACACCCATAGGTGCTACGATGATAAACCGTGTACATGGGGAAATTACAACAAGTTTTTGGCACCCTTGCCGGGATGGCGATTGTAAAATTAGGTTGCGTCGAGTTATATTTATTTTAGTCATTGAGTCATTTTCATTTTCGTTCTAATTTTTGATTCAGTTTTAATTTAGTTTAGATTTCATTGTTTTGTTATTTGATTTATATTTTGATTTTGTTTTTGTTTAGGATCAATTTAATCTAATTTTTAGCATTTATTTTACAAACCCATCTAGCTTATGTGCAGCAAAGCAAAGAGCAGGACTAGAAAACCTCATCAGAGTAGATTTTCACCAATGAATTCCTTTTCAATCATTTGGCATACTTCGAGTCTGGATTTTTCTATGCTAATATTGTTGGTGGATTCCTCATGATGTTTAGAGTTTTTGTGAATTTTTCTGTAATTTTTGGGATCGTTTAGAATTTTCTATCCATTTTGGAATTAATAATTCGTTTGCAATATTCTACACAATTCGGGGACAGAACAAATTCAAAAAAAAGATATATTCATGTCCATTGTGATTTTATTTAATTTACTATGTATACAATTATGATTTTAGGAGTTTTATCTTCTGTTATAATTTTATTTTTAGATTTGGTTGTTTGGGTTTTAGTTTATTTTCTACTTTGTTTTAGTTTAGGTTGTGTTTTTGTTTTTGTTTTAGGTTTAGGTTTAGTTTATTTTCTATTTTCTATTTTTGTTTGTAAAAAAAATCAGAAGAAATGATGCTCGTGCTTTCTGTTTGTGCTTATTTTCTATTTTTTATATAGGTCATTTTTTGCTGTTTAAGTCTTTTTGGTCTTTCTTTTCTTTTGGTAATATAGTTTTATTTTTGTTATTTTATTTTGTGCAGCCAACTTAATTATTTAAATCTCTTGTTTTGGTTTTAGTCAGTAGTTTGTAATTAGTGTCCTAGAGACATTTTCTTTCCTTTAAAAAAAAGCCTTAAAACAGGAAAAAAAATTGAAAATCTAAAAAAAACAGAAAATTCTTAAAAATTTAAAAAGAATTTCTAGAATGCTAGTTTTCAATTTCCCACAATTTGAGCATGATTTTTTTGGAGTTATCTTTCGAGACTTAATAATTAATGCGCTCAATTGAATCAAAATTTTTAAAAATAAAAATTTTGTGAGGTCATCGCGGTGGGTCTGAATATTGAGTCTAGAGGTTATGTAGAGTCTATATATTATGGAGGTGTAATAGGATTATTATCTAGAACTCAAGATGAGATATAGGATTTCCTTAAATAGTTAGCTTGGAATGCATATGAGTTTGAACAAGCTAGAAGCACTTTAGGATGTTGTGTTCATGATGAGTCTGCTTTTCATTCTAATATTTATCCTCAGGACCACTTTATGAACTCACATGACCCATCATACTCTTATCTACCTCCTATCTTGTGTGATCACTATGAGTCTTCTTGTCATGATACTTGTAATTGCCCTTATTGTGACTATATTGATGCTACATATGCAAGTGTTGAAAAGAAGTTAAATGAATTGACTGATAAAATAGTAGAGATTATAAAAGAGAGAATTGCTACATAATCTCAATGTTTTAATCATAGTGGGGAGAATTATAATGAACCTAACTCTAGTTTAAGATCTCCTAAATTTGTAGTTAGTCTTTACAGTGAGTTTGAGCCCTCTTATCAATCTAGGTCTAATTTTCATGATGTTATGCCTTTACCTAGCCTAGAACACGAAAGTGACATCCCTTAGTGTCTATCACCTAACCTTGCAACCCCACTGGCTCATATAAGGATGTAACCAATGATGTCCTAATTTTTGCCATCCCACCTATTGCTTTGAATGACTCTTGCGAGTTTGAGGAGGGAGAAGAACTTGAGAATCCTAGTGAGTTAGATGTGAGCATTACAAGTGAAGTTAAGCATCATAATTTAGATGAGTCAAATGGTCGTTATTTGTAGGAGTCATGTGAGGAGGTAATTGAGCCCACTAATTGAGAATTCGATGATAATATTCTTTTAGTGGAATATGAATCTTTTGTGTGTGGGTTTTATATTAATGAAAGTTTTGATGAGGGTTTTTGTCTTGAATATGCGTCCTTCTCTTTTGACCTAATCATAACCGACCTCCTCTTTGAATCTCGCAAGTCTGAATTTGCGGAGTCTGAGAATATTGCCACTAAGAATTTTGATTTAGATCAGACTCTTATGAATATTAAACTTAGAGGACTTGTGGACTTAGGACCCAACACATTGCCTAGATAGCTAGTTCATGATGACAAAAATTTTAGGCTGATGACCTACTTGCTAGTTGATTCTAAATACGTCTGCCTGTTTGTTGTTTGGGCCCAACAATTTGGCAAGTTGACGTGGGCCCTTACCTATGCTGGAATGACATGGTGGATGTACTCTTTTTGGCTTCAACTCTGTACCTTTTACTGTTTCTATGTGCTTGAGAGTTGGTCTTCTTTGTTTAACAAGCCACTTTGTAAACTAATGGGTTTTGATTTGAGTAGCAATGTTTATTTTAATATAGAGTGGCTGATGCTCCATAAATTCCTTAATTGTAAGGAAGGCATAGCTTAGGTGTTACTTTTGCACCTAACGTAGCATAATCGTTCCTCTTTATTTTCTCTTTTTATTTTGTTTTCTTTTATATATATTTATTGCTTTATTTTGGTTTTATTGTTTTCTTTTTGCGTGTTTGTTTTTCTGTTTTATGTTTTCTTTCACTCGCAATAAGGACATTGTTTGATTTAGGTGTGGAGGTGGGAAAATTGTGTTTTAGAAAAATTGAAAAAAATCAGATTGGAAAAAAGAGGAAAAAACTAAAAATGTCAAAATCGAAAAAGATTTTTTGTTTTGTTTCTGGAATATATTTTTGTGCTATTTCGATTAGCCATGTTCTCTTGCACCCATAGTATTAGATTGTATATAGATATGATGTGCATTGAGACAATTTAGTCCTAAAGTATGAAGTTTGTATATGATCCTAACTCCCGACATTAATTCTAAGCAAGCTATACTCTGGTAAATAACCCATGAGATTTTGAGCCTTATAGATTAATTCATCATTTTTAGTCTCAAGTTTCGCTTTCATGTGTCCCTTCCATGATTACATCTCTAGAACTTGCTTTGATTATTTTTGAAATTACATTTAGCATGTGCATTATGATAATATGGTAGACGCATCCATTTGTTTTTGTGAACTGTATAGCCAAATTGTCACCCTTGTGTTGAATGTTTTATCCTTTGTTAACCCTTTAAGTCTTGACTTTTTGTGTACCGTTCATTTTAGCCCTTGGCCTAAACACATTTCCTACCTCTAAGACAAGGCTAGTGAAACAACACTTTGTTATATGTTGGGCAGCCTTTGGGTATTTTATATAGTTGGTAGCTGATTTTGGTTATGTGATGGGATGTATCATTATGACCATTTGAAAATTAAATTGTGTTATCCTTATCAATGTCGTTCATTCATTTTGTTGAAAAGGACAACAAGAAAAAAAATCAAAAAACAAGAAAAAAAGGAAAAAGTTTCTAACGAAAATTGAAGAAAAAATCTCAAAAAATCTCCAAAAAATTACAAAAAAAAAAACAGTTGTGAATAAGAGTGTTTGACATGAACATGATCATTGTATATGCTCATTTCTAGTTGTCCATTTAATTAGGGCATATTTTTATTTTGTGTTTTGAGAGAGTGTGCACTTATCATAATTGGTGTAAGTATTAGTTACTCGTTAGTGATGGCTTTTAGCTCCTCATTTGCCAAATCATTTGTCCCTTTCTTACCCTTAGCCGTTAGCCCCATTACAACCCTCAAAAATCTTCTTGATTATTGCTTTGCATTTTTTGCATTCTAGTGGTGGAGAATTGAGAATCTTACCAAGCTTATAACAGTTTGTTTGATTTGAAGAGAGTTGAGTGAATTTTGTCATATTTTAAACACATGAGTGGGAGTGTTCCACCTTTCCCTAAAGTGAGGTTCACCCAGTTACGCTTGCACATAATTTCTAAGTGGGGTGAAATATTGTGTCTAGATGTCATCAATGGGGATTCAGAATTTCTTGAAGTGTACATTGCGTTTATATGTGATATAGTACTTTGGTTACTTAAGTGATGTAGTTGATTAGAATGTGCCATGGTTTTTCCCTGATGTTGCGTATATAAGTTTTTGAAAAAAAAAAAACAAAAAGATTTTTGATTTATTTCTTTTATCATTTTGTGGGTATATCTTTTGTAAACTATCACAAGACCTTACTCGTCCACTAAGGATGACTTAAGGGTTTAAAGGCCCTATTGCACATGTTAAGTGTAACTGTGATTTCTATGAAAGTGAGTTAGAATTTTATTTTATTTTTCTAGGATTTTTAGTTTCATTTTATTCGAGAACGAGCAAAACTTAGGTGTGGGAGTATTTGTTCAAATTGAAATTATGAAATTTTATACCCTTTTTATTGTCTAATAATTGCTCAAAATAATTTATTAAATTAAGATTTTAATATTATTTTATTTATTTTGTAGGAATTGGGGAAAAAACATTGGAAAAATACAAAATGCTCAAATTATTAATATTCACTCAAGTGGAGAAGGAGGAAAGAAGAGGAGAAGAATCTGGGATGATCCAGCAAACGCGGCCCGTTCAGCTCCTTCCTTTCCCAGACTTGCTCCCTCTCTCCTTTCTTTCCCTTGCTCCAGACGTAGGTCGGGCTCCGTTTCCCGCTAGAGGCCCATGCGCCCCCTCCTCCCTCTTTATTTCTCAAACTTTCTTTCCTCTTTCTCGGGCCCACCCAGCACGCCTTAGGGCTTTTGTTTTCGCGGCCCACATGCGCCCCTCTCCTCCTCAGCCTACATCTCTCTCTTTCCCACTCAAAAACCACACATAGATCACATGACCCGTCTTCCTTCTTCCTCTACGTGCCTCACAAACCCAGAGCCCCCAGTAACCATTGTTTGAGCTCTTCATCTTCCCCACAATGGCTATGGAATTTTTCTCTCTCCTCAACCATTCATCACATTAATACTACTTATCCGTTTCCTTTCAGTATCATCATCAAATGGACGGTTTCAAACAATAAAGGGGAGGTTTAATTCAGGAATAATGGGGACGATCAACAGGTGGAAGGGCTACGTTTTTTGGAGCCTTCAAAGGGGGACAAAAACAGAGAGTTACAAGGGGTTCCCAATTCATGTATTCGATTCACTATTCACAATTGAGATTTCAGATTCAAGAGTTCTATTGGATATTTCAGGTTCTAAGAATCCCCTACTTTGGATTGGTATGATCTGTTTCAGTTCGAGTCAAGGTATCGGTTCATTCAAGTAGAGAAGAATAGGGGTACTGGAAGTGAGTTTCTGGACAAGCAAATTCAGTAGTGTAAGTGTTCCTCTCCACTTAATCATGTTTTGATAATTTGATTTGGCATCCAATTTAATTGTTCCTATTGCTAATTGGATTCTTTTGCCAAGCTATGAATCTGAATGTGTAGTTTGAACGTTGAGTTTTAGTTTTTTCTACTAAGTTCATTGTGAGGGAGTAAAGTTAGGCAAATCACATAGTTAAATTTAAGTTAATAAATCACTTTCATTAGCTTAGTTAAAACAAGCTGGTTTAGGTCATTCATAACTCAGTTTTACAAGTCATCTTTGAGGATCGACACCCGTAGGTGCTACGATGGTAAACCATGTACTTGCAGAAATTACTATACTACTAATTTATTGGACTCAAACATCTTCTTGATCCCAACCTTATTGAGAGTTTAACTAGAAATTAAATTCTCACACATTTCAGAAACATGAAAGACATTGCTTAAAGATATAATTTTTGTAGAGGTGAGTTTGAGGCTTTCCCTATGAAGACCCCTTTACCATCATCCAACTTTTCATATTCCTTGAATAGGCTCCGATTAGAATAGATGTGCCTAGAGGCCTTTTGTCCACCATCATTCAATCTAATTGCCTACCAAGTTTGCTTATGAGAATACGTAGTAATACTCTCTGGTTACTCAGTAAGGTGTGCTTATGGCTTGTCCTTCCATTGAGGGCAATACTTGGCCGTGTGTCCAGTTTTTCCACAAGCATAGAAAACTCCCTTTGCTTTGGATTTTGGATCCCTCCAGAAGATTTCATGTTTCGATCTTGCTTCTATAGATTGTTCAACCCTTTTTTGTGAAAGTATGAACCTCTTGGCTTCTGGTTCTCCCTTTGAACCTATAAAATTTAGAAGAAGATTCAAGAAGGTTACTATTTGCAAAGCCATTGGTATAAGATCCTTTGCTTTGTAGTCAGTTTTCCACCCCAATCTCAATACGACTGAGTAGCCCTAAAGTGTAAAATCCTTCCTTTTACGTTTCAACTAGTGATGATAATACTTCCACGATGGAGGTAGTTTTTCCAGTAAAACACTAACTTGTCCCCTCGGCTAGAGCTTTAGAAACTGGAGTCTAATACTCATGGATTTGAGACATTATAAGTTTGTCATCTTCCAACTAAAATTTAATCTACCTAGTAATATCATATGTCTTAAACCTACATCCCCATTACGATATTGTTCCTTAAAAGAATCCCATATTTCCTTAGCTAATTTAATTATTCGATAAATCTCAAATAGCACAGTAGACATGTAATGCACCAGCATACCACTATAGGTCAAATTGTCCTTTTCATATTTTTATTGGGGTCCTAAATGTGGTGTTTCATCCTTCTTCCTAAGCTTCTTAACAACATCATCAGAATCGGTGACAATAGTTCTAGTCATAGCATATTCAACATGCTTGAATTCCATAAACAGTAGATAAGCCACCTCAATTTGTGTGAAATGGAACAATAAGCGCTCAATTGGTCCTCTTTAATTACTACCATCAAGATCTTCCATCTTAGACATATTAGGAGCAAATAGATTTGGCGTCATGTTTGATTAATAAGCAATTATAACTAATCTTTGAAATGTTGGAATCAAGTTATCAGGATATGCTTACAATTAAACACAACTAGTCACACAATGTATGACACAACCATAAATTAGAATGAGCTTATTTCAGATTGTTGTGGTGTGGTCTCAACCACTAGCTCAAAGATCAATTAACAATTAAACACAGCTAATCACACAATGTATAACACAAATAAATTAGAATGAGCTTATTTGAGATTGTCGTGGTGTGGTCTCAACCACTGGCTCAAAGATCAATTATTCCCAGTCACTGGTGCAATGCTGGTCATTAGGCCAAAGCAAAAAAATATCGGGTACCAGGTTCCAAACCCGGTTGAACTGGGTCCAGGACTGGTGCTGAACTCCTAGAATTGGTTGCAATCGGGCCTGAAGCTAGGTCCTGAAAACTTGGTACCGGAATTGGACCCATTATTGAGTTACCCGGTCCAATCAGTTTTTTTTTTAAAAAAAATATCTAAGTTATCCGATTGCCCGTTGACATTAGGTATTGTTCTTCTGATGCCGCCATAATTTCCGACTATTTGTTAATATTACTAAGTCTTTTTGTCAATTTATAATACTATGAAAAAATGTTATTTTTTTATGCTTCGATTAAATGAAATT
>NCQV01104817.1:0-10614 GCA_002740545.1 Lophocereus schottii | reverse complement strand
CACATAGAACATTCCTAGCATCACCTTCTATGACTTCTATATTGACATCATTTACCTCGTACAGATATTCATTGAGTTCTACCAGACCCAAAAAGAATGTAATGCTGTCAATTCACACACTAGTGTTGGAGATTGTAAAGACAGGTAGCCATGTCCTCCAATCCCTGAACACCACCAGAACACAACAGAACGCCAGTCACACGTAATCAATGGGAAATTATCCTATCCACTCGGAACTCACATATGTATATGCCAAAAAGGTTCACCCCTCTGAAAATTGAAAGGCATAGGTCTCACCAAAAGGATGTTGAAACAAATCGAAGATGGTAAAATAAATAATATATTTTTCCACGAGCATGATCAAGTTTGGAGTCTTTGCTTGTAATTAAACAAAGGGCGGCATATGTAAAATGTCCACACATTCTTGTCCCTCAGATGAAAAATTATCAAAAAAATTAACTGAATTTTGTGGTGCTAAACTGATGCATGGTTGTAGAAACCTGGTGATAATGCAGATAGCATAATGAAATATGACAAAGGAAAACCGAAAAAAATTTTAAGTTTGGCAGCTTTGACACTGTCTTTTTTTAAGTCCTAACTCCTAACACTATGACCTCCACAAATCCACCGCAGCATATTTTCTAGGTTGTTTCTTTTATACCACTTCTCAAATTTTCTTGATGAGGTTTCTCCTTTAACTCTTCAAAATTCTTTTCCAGAAAAGATTTCGTGGGTATCTGGACCTCCTACTTTAGGAGAGATCCACACCGGTATTAATCTAGTTGCTGTTGTTGAAGGAAATCTATCTAGGCATTCTATGTGTTATCAGCATTTCAAAAATCCACAAGCAAGAGGACTGTACCGATTTAGAGATGCACAACTTCTTCGCCTTCTCTATGATCCTGGCAGCAATCCTCTTTAGGTCAGCCTGTACATGCGATATAACTTCTATAGCCCCTGGAGCCAAAGATGATAACATGAAGATCATGGACATTACACAAATATGACAAAGAAACACTATACAGTGTACTCGATCACATGATCATTAATGCCTACTCACAAAACAGCAAAAAATATTCAAAGGTTTTTGAATATTAAAATTTAACAATATCATCAGAAAAACAAAATGTATGCTTTCGACAAGACACTTGAGGCATAGGGAGCAACTTCTGCCTGAACCTCATTATGTGTGTTGCATAATTCAGAGAACAAAACTACCACCTACCATTGTACACAAGAATATGGCAAATTTTAAATCATATGACATAAAAAATCATGCAAGACTATGCAGCCAAATAATTGAAATAATGCAATACCAGAAACAAAATCAACATCTAAAGGCTCAAGGAGGGGGGAAAAAACCTGCTTTTCCAACTTCAACAATCTATTAGCAGTCGCTAATGAACTTATTAGTCACAGTAACTCAATAGAAGTTAAGAACACAATTCTTGACGATTTACTAGTGATCAATGATACAGTAAATTGGTCGAGAAGATTTCTTCAAAAATCACAAGCTCCATCTATAGAAGTCATTTAAGGCTAAACAAGAACACCTACTTAGTTATTTTTTTCTTTGGAATCCAACATAAGCTAATAAATCGTTTTTGCAAGGGAATTTGAATCTAATGAATTCAATCTTGATGCCAACGCCTTGTCTATCTTTGTTAGAAAGCATAACACTTATCCATTCAGCCAGTCTCCTCTTAGCAAGCTTTCTTTCTTTCGAAAATTTTTCACAGGCATGCCCTGAAATTTGATGCAATAGTAAGACTTTATTAGCTCTTGATGAACCTCTATTTTGTCCAAATTTTAGCCCCTATTTGAAGAAATTTAAGAGAGAAGAGATATGTGTAAAAAAATAGCTTAGATTAATGTTTTCACCCCCACTTCACGGCAGCCATACAAGTATGTATATATAGGTATAAGACAACCACCCCTCTTATGTTTACTCCTAACCCTAGCTTGGCCATCAAGCAATACAAGAAGTCTACATTATATGTAAAACATAATATACAAAAGATATGGAGAATAATTCTTTAACACTCCCCTATAAGTTGAAGCGTGGGGATTGATCATACCTAACTTGCCCAGTGGAAATTGAAACTACTGCTTGCCCAGGGCTTTGGTAAAGATGTCTGCCAATTGAAACTTAGACGGGAGATAGCGCGGCTGCAACTCACCTGAGAAAAGACATTCTCGTATGAAGTGGCAGTTAATTTCAATATGTTTTGTTCTTTCATGGAAGACTGGGTTTCTAGCAATATGAATGGTTGCCTGGTTGTTACAATGTAGCGGCATGGGCGCCTGCATAAACACACCAAGGGAAGCAAGGAGTGATTTGAGCCAAATGAGCTCACTAGTCACCGTTGCCATAGCCCGATATTCTGCTTCAGCAGAGGATCTTGAGACTGTTGATTGCTTCTTTGTCCTCCATGATATGGGAGAACCTCCTAGAGTGACAAAATAGTCGGTGATTGATCGACGAGTGAGAGGATAGGCGCCCCAATCTGAATCACAGTAAGCATACAAATGTAAGTCACAATTGCTCTTCAATAACAAACCCTGTCCCGCACACCCTTTAAGGTATCGAAGGACGTGTGTAGCGGCTTCCATATGGGAGGCCTTAGGTGCCTACATGAACTGAGAGAGAATGTGAACAGCATAGACAATGTCGGGGCGAGTAATAGTAAGATAAATCAACTTCGCGACGAGGCGTCGATACCGCACTGCATCATGCAATGGTTTGCTGTCCTTTAGGGAAAGCTTGTGATTCGTTTCCATGGGAAAATCAGCAGGTTTGGACCCCAGAAGTCTACACTCATCTATAACCTCCAGAGCGTACTTCCTTTGGTTTAGAAATATTCCTTGTCCATTCCTAGCGACCTCAATACCAAGAAAATATTTGAGAGGCCCTAGATCCTTGATACGGAAACAATCATCTAGATATCTCTTAAATGTGCTGCAAGCGTCATCGTGACTCCTCATAAGCACAATATCATTTACATAGACAAGAAGTGCCATGAATATGTTTCCCTTCCTGTAGGTAAACAGGGAGTAATCTGCATAGGATCGTATAAACCCATATTCTGCCAATTTGGATGATAACTTTGCAAACCACTGATGAGGAGCTTGTTTCAAGCCATAGAGTGATTTTTGCAACCGACATACCCTTGAAGAGTCTTGTGTCCGGAATCCTGGGGGTAAGGTCATGTATACCTCCTCATCAAGATCCCCATGCAGAAATGCATTGTTTACGTCCATCTGATGCAATTTCCACCCTCGGGCGGCTGCAACCGCTAGAAAACATCTCACACTCATCATCTTGGCGACAGGTACAAAGTTCTCGTCATAATCAAATCCTTCTACTTGCTGGTCCCCTCGAATAACTAAACGAGCTTTATAGTGCTCGATACTCCCGTCAACCTTGTACTTAATCTTGTTTGCCCATTTGTAGTTTATGGGTTTCTTTCCTGGAAGTAGTTCTTCTAAGGTCCAAGTTTTGTTTAATTCGAGAGCTTCAATTTCCTTGGCCGTTGCTTCTCTCCACCTGGGGTCTTTGACTGCCTCATAAAAGTACCTGGGCTCCACCACTTTTGTAATAGCAGCAATATATTCTTTATGGGCATTAGAAAACCGATCACATGTAACATAATCAACTATAGGATAAGGGTTACCTGAGGATGCCATTTGAGGTGGTTGTGCCAAGGAAAAGGGGGTCTTGGACTGCACCGAATAACAAACGTAGTCTGTGAGATGACTGAGCTTCTTGATGAGACGTTTTTCTCATAGTGGGCCTACGGACTCTGCTGGTGAGCATGTCCCTTGGCTGACTGGTTGATCTGAAACTGAGGGCCCAATCATACTAGGCCCAGGAGGGATCGGGCCTGAGAAGCCCGCTGGGCCAGATTGTGCAGCTAGTGTGGGCTGGGCTACTGCCCCGGTGGCATCTGGGCCAGATGATGCAGCTGCGCCATGGGACGCACCTGGGCCTGATACTGCTGTAGCTGGGCCTAGCGATAGGCCTGGCGATGCAGGTGGGTCGCTCCCCCTCTTGGTGGACTGCCCTTGCAGTCCAGCGTGCATCAAACCAGGCCCGTGCCTCTCCAAAATGTCCAGCCCAGTATGTTGAATGATTGCTGGATCGGGAGCTGGGTTCTGAGTATTAATGCAAAGCTCAGATAAATTTTCATCCTCCATACACCCAGTGCTGTCCTTTGAATGCTTTGAGAAAGGGAAAGACTCTTCACAAAACATGACATCCCTACTAACAAATATAGCACCATTTTCAACATCATAAACCCTCCACCCTTTTTGTCCATAAGGATAACCAATGAACACACACTTTCGACTCGGAGGACCAAATTTGTCCTTTGGTCGTTGTAAATTGTATTCATAGCAAAGACATCCAAAGACTTTAATATGATCATATGTAGGCTTAGTTCCAACAAGAACCTCAAAGGGAGTTTTACCTTGAAGGATTGTGGAGGGGTTCCTATTAATTAGGTAGGCTGCGGTTAACACACATTCCCCCCCAAAACTCAATAGGGAGATTGGCTTGAAAACGTAGTGCTCGGGCTACATTGAGAATATGACGATGTTTCCTCTCTACTATCCCATTCTGCTGAGGAGTATCAACACAACTTGTTTGATGAACAATTTCATTTTCATTATAGAAATTGTTCATAGTTCTTGAAGTAAACTCGCGACCATTATCACTTCTAATAATTTTCACCTTGGTATCAAATTGGGTATGAACCATATGGCAAAAATTTTTAATAATTTGAGAGGTTCGGCTTTTGTCATGCATTAGGTATACCCAAACTCCTCTACTAGCATCATCAATAATGGTCAAAAAATATTGTGCACCACAAAACGCCCTAACATGATATGCTCCCCAAATGTCAATATGAATCAAATCAAATTTATTCAAAGCTATATTGTCACTAGTTTGAAAAGATGATTGTGTTTGCATTGCACGTACACACACATCACACAAATCTGCTTTATGACTACTAGAGCTTTTACTAATACCAGAAAATAGCTTAGATAATGCCTGTCGAGATGGATGCCCCAAGTGTTGATGCTATAGTTCATATGAAGAAACCCGGTTGACTTAAATTGCTACCGTAGGCTTGGCTTTGAAGTGATAAACCCCTCTTTTCGGCTCACCCACTCCAATCAGGCTCCTCGAAGTAAGGTCCTGTATCACGCAATGTTGATTAGTGAACGTTACAATACATGATAAGTCTTCAATTAACAGCCCAACATATATGAGATTGCAATTTAATTGAGGAACACAGAGTGCATCCTTTAGAGTAACATTAGGATTCAAATAAGCAAACCCTCTTTTGGTTGCCAAGGTATACGCTCCATTGGGTAGTTGAGCTTCAATGGGTGGTATTCCATGCACTTTATGAAGCAAGTTAATGTTGCCAGTCATGTGGCATGAGGCGCCACTGTCGAATAACCAAAATCCTGTACCTGAAAGTTTTTCATGAACTGAGTTGGAGGGTTCAATCAGTGTCAAAATCTTTTGCATCTGTTCAGGAGTGAAGCCCGTGTTGTTGCTCCAGGACTGTGCGCCGTGACTGCTCGTGCTGTTGCTCCAGGTTCGTGTGCTGTGACTATCTTCTTTGGTCTCCATGCGGGTCTGCACACATTAGCTTGTTCCTTTGTAGCACCACGTCCCCGGCTGCTTGCTGCACATCCTCCTCCTCTGCCGTCTCGCCCTCCGCCTCGACCGCCACGGCCTCCGTTTGAGTTCCACCCGGGTGGATAGCCAATTAACTCATAGCACCCAGCAGCATCATATCCATACTTACCATAGTGGCGGCACGTCGGTTTGTCCCTGTTTCATTGGCTAGGCCTAGCATGGCTCACGGCAAAGGCTGCAGCACCATCTCGAATGGTGGTTCCTTCATGGTTAAGCATCGCCCTTTTGTGGGCCTCTTCTTGTTGCACCATATTGAAGACTTTGTCTATACTTGGCAAGGTATCAAGAGCCAATATTTGGCTATGACCTATGGAGAATTCCTCATCATTCAACCCCATCAAAAATTGATGGACTTTGTCATTCTCTTCCATCTGAAGAATTTTTTCGGCCGCCCCGTACTTGCATTTAGGCACACGAAGGTAGTTGCCAAGTTCGTTCCAGAGGCTCATGAGCTTGGATAGGAATTCAATGACTTCCATATTTCCTTGCTTACATGATGCAATTTCAGCCTTTAGCTTATGTATTCTTGGTATATTAGGAATGGAGTATCGTTTTCTAATATTCTCCCACATGGCATGAGCTGAGTTGACATAGGCCATGCTTCCATGGAGTTTAGGGTCAATGAAATTGATTATCCAGGATGTTATCATTGAATTGACCATCTCCCAAGCCATAGCCAAATTGTCGTCTCCTCCTTTCGTGTCTGGCTTGGTAAATCGTTCCATCCACGAAGCCAAGCTTGTTTTTAGCTCGCAAAGCTGTCCTTATAGCTTGCTCCCAAAGGTCATAATTTTTTCCATCGAACTTGATAGCTGTAATAAGGGCTCCAGGAGAATCTAACGGTGATAAGTATTATGGAGATTGAGGTGTGATGACAAAGGTCTCAACTTTGTTCTTTGTTTCATCATCCTTCCCCATGTCGTGTATCCTAAGGTTTGGTGTTTGTAATTTTTTTTTTTTTTAGGTTGGATCGTAGTGGTCTGATACCATGAAGAAATTTAAGAGAGAGGAGATACGTGTAAAAAAATAGCTTAGATTAATGTTTTCACCCCCACTTCACGGCAGCCATACAAGTATGTATATATAGGTATAAGACAACCACCCCTCATGTTTACTCCTAAACCTAGCTTGGCCATCAAGCAATACAAGAAGTCTACATTATATGGAAAACATAATATACAAAAGATATGGATAATAATTCTTTAACACTATTTGACTCCTTTTCTCCGCGTTTTCACGTTTGATCGTGTTAAGGAAGGGTCACATTAGTCTCCTTTAGCATACTTTTTACTCATATAGCATCTTTCGATATTTTCAGGGATTTTAACGAAAAAATGGAAAGATGAACGACATTTAGCAGAAAGGAGTGCAAATGAGGTGATTTAAAGCTGCGAAAAAGCCTTGCACGGAAGTCCCATGGGATCGAACCCACGCAGCACGGCCGAGCCATTCCAACCAGCACAAGTGGCCGAGGCAGCCAAGTGGCACGGCGGTCGTGCCACGTGGCACGCTCATGCCACTTGTGCCGGGTTGAGCTGATTGTGCCAGATTTTTGGCACGGTCGCGTCGTACCTCGCGACTTAAATTTTCCTTTGGGATTATTTGGTCTCATTCAGTTTTCTCTTCCCAGATGCCAACTGAGGCGATTCTAGGTTTAATTAGAGAATTTTTGTTTTCACTTTTGATTTCACTATTGAATTGAAGTTTATGCTACCTTGAATTCATTCAATGAATTCTAGGTTCTTAATTCTCTCTCCTCTCTTGTTCTTGGTTGTTTTGAGGTTTGTCATGGTTAGTGAATTGAATGTTGTGGTTGTTGTTGGAAAATGATTGTAGAATAAATCTCCCAACTTGGGTTGGGATTAATGTCGTTTATGTATTGTTGAATCATGGATTAGCCTGAGTCCTTACTTTCCCCTTATTTGTTTGCAATTTCTACTCTGCACGCCACATGCTCAATGAAATGCTTGAAAGACTTTTCATCCATTTTTGCTAGAGTTTAGGGGAACATTGAGAGACGAAACCTTTACTTAGCGCGGCTTAGTAAACAATTAGAGTTTTAATATAAAAATAATTAAGATTCTAATTGGGATTTGAGATTGTAAATCTTATAATCCTTCGAATTTTAGTCCCATGAGAATAGGTGACTATAGCTATAGGATTAGTCTTCGACCTTTGAGAGAGGGAAGAGATAGGCTTAATTGGCAATCTATCTACTCGTAATGCATGCTTGGATTTATTTGGCGAGGTTAATAATTGATTCACTAGCATAGTCGTGCGATTAATTCCAACCTGAGTGCCTTCCATTCTGCTGCTTATTTCACTAGTTAGTCACTAGAATTTCCCTTAGTTTAATTCTCAATCAACAATTGTGATCGCCTAGATTGAGTAATCTAATTAGTTCTAGTAATTAGAACCAAGTTTCCTGTGGAATACGACCCGTACTTGTTGTGTGCTAACTACAGCTACACTGTGCACTTGCGGTATAATTTAAGACTACCAAGTTTTTAGTGCCATTGTCGGAGAACTTGTGCCTTCCAATATTAGAAACGATTCGAATACTCTAGACTAGGCATTTCTTTTTTTTTTTTGTTTTAGTTATAACTCTTGTTCTTCTTCTTGCTAGAAACTGTTTACACCGTGGTAGTGTCTGCTTTTGTATGCTTAGGAGGAGTCAAAGGGATCAAGACCTTATCCCATTGGATCCTAAGATAGAAGCAGTAGCACGCAAGCGTAGCGAAGAAGCGAGGAGGAAGAAAGCAGAAGCAGCGATGGCAGGGCAAGACCAGAGGATGTTGTGCGACTACGCCTTGCCACAAGCATCGGGTATCATAGTGTCTATTGTGAATGCTGGCAGCCGAAGCCAACAACTTCCAACTCAGTCCCGCGCTTATCACCTTCATGGAGCGGGACTAGTTCAGCGGCCACCCCTCGGACAACCCCAACGTGCACCTTCGCAAATTCCTTGCGAAGTGTGATACCATCAAACTCAACAGGGTGACCACCGACGCGATTCAACTGAGGCTCTTCCCATTCTCACTGAGGGATAGAACCAGTGGCTGGCTACAGAACGAGGAGCCCAACTCGTTCACCATCTCGGAGGCTCTCTCAAAGGCTTCCCTCAGCAAATACTTCTTACCTGGCAAAACAGCCAAGCTGAGGACAGACATCACCTCCTTCACCCAGCAAGATGGAGAGTCCCCATACGAGGCCTAGGAGAGGTTTAAAGACCTCCAGCGGTAATGCCCCCATCACGGAGTTCCTGACTGACTCCTAATCCAAACCTTCTACAATGGGTTGGAGCGGTCAGCGAAGATTTCTGTCGATGCTGCAACAGGAGGCGCTCTCATGGGCAAGTCTATTGAAGCGGCAAAGGCATTGTTGGAAGAGATGGTTTCCAACAATTATCACTGGTCGAGTGAAAAAGCCACCCCCAAGAGGGGCGATGGCAGACATGAGGTGGACGCTTTGACGCTCCTAGCAAGAAGGATGGACGCCCTCATATAGTGATTGGACAAATTGGCTACCCCATCAGTCACTTTTATGGGCCATTAATGGGGGCACATGTATACTGTGAGACCTATGGTGTACAGAAACATACCTCCATTGAGTGTTATAATGCTCCTCCTAGCATTGAACACGTCAACGCTTTCTACAATTACAACCTACCACCACAAAATAACCCCCACCCCACCACTAACGCTTTCCACAATTACAGCCTACCACCACAAAATAATCCCCACCCCACCACTTATAGCCAGGGTTGGAAGAGTCACCCAAATCCTCTTTGCAAGAATCCCAACTCTCTCCCCCAGAGTTCTATCCAGCCACCTGGTTTCCACAATAGAGCTCCCTACCCTCCTCCACCCCTCTACCTCCTCAACCCACATCACATCTGGAGAGTTTCATAGAGCGCTTTATAGCAACTCAGACTAAGACCAATAAAAGTCTTGGTGAATCTGTAAATTTATTGACCTCCAGGCTCGATGCCATAGCCGCCCATTAGAAGACAACGGATGCCCAGATCGCTCAACAGGTGAGCCACCTGTCTCGGCCTCAGGGGCATCTCCCAAGCCAGTCCGGGACTAACCCCGGAGGTCACGTCAATGCCATCTCCATGATGGGAGAGGGGTTAGAGGAGAACCCAGTGATGGTTCTCCAAGAGGTAGTTCCAGTTCCTGATTCTACAGGAATAGAGGGGAAGAAGAGAAAAGAAAATCTGAGTTCTGCTGGGGAGACTAGGCCTCCACCTCTCGCTCGCACTTACCAGCCCCTAGTGCCTTTCCGTCAACGCCTGACATGGTCCAAGTTATCCCAACTTGAACTTAGATTTGTGCGATTCCTGGAGACCCTATGCTGAATCTATAGCAGTAGCCCCTTCCTAGAAGCTCTCAAGGAAGCACTAGTTAATTTGAAATTTTTGAGAGAGCTCCTGTCTAAGAAGGGAGAACCTGGGGAAGTTTCAGTGGCCCCCATTAGCGGATCCTGCAGCTCGCTCTTACAGAAGCGATCGCCATCGAAACTGTAGGATCCTGCCATTTTCTCTATCCCACGCTGCATTGGGGACACGCAGATTGAGAGAGCCCTTTGCGATCTGGGTGTCACCGTGAGCCTCGTACCACTCTCTCTCCATAAGAAGTTGCAATTACGGGACCTCACGCCCACCAACATGTCTATTCAGCTAGCAGACTGCTCCACTAGGCAGCCTATCGGCATTCTGGAGGATGTCCTGATCCAGGTGGGCAAATTCCTCATCCCCTGTGATTTTGTTATTCTTGATATGGATGAGGACTTTTCGGCCCCACTCATCTTAGGTCGCCCATTCCTTACGACTGTTGGGGTAGTGATCGATGTTCAGGCATGCACTCTATCCTTCCAACTATGTGGGGAGAGGCTGGCCT
>NCQV01104800.1:2960-14135 GCA_002740545.1 Lophocereus schottii | reverse complement strand
ATTTTTTGATTCTATCTCCTCTTGGATGGATTTTTTTAACCCTTAAATAATGGGGGTAGGGTCGTATTTATAGGCAAGCTTCCTCCCATTGAAACTCGAGATGGGCCTTGACTTGAGTTTTGGGCGTTTAGTCAGGCCTCATCCTAGATTGTTTTAACTTAAGTGTCATTTGCTTTATCTTTGACTTTGATTTTGGGTGTCTCTTAGCCTTGGGCCAGGCATTGACTTGGGAGTTACTTCGAGCTTTGACCGGATGTTGACTTGGGAGTCGTTTGATGTTTGACTTAGGAATCGATTTAGGCTTTGACCTTTGACTTGGGGGACGGTTTAGGTTTTGATCTTTGACTTGGGAGCCGGTTTAGGTTTTGACCTTTGACTTTGACCTTGGCCTGGTCTCAACCGCGCCTTGACTTGAAAGTCGTTTGGCCTTTAGGTCGTGGTTTGACTTGGTAACTGTTTCTTGGCCTTGGATTTGGGCTTAACTTGAGAGTTAACTGAGCCTTGACTTGAAATCAGTTGGGCTTCTTTTGAGCTTTGACTTAAGAGTCTTTTGGGCCTGACTTAAGAGTCTTTTGGGCCTAATTAAATTAATTAAAAGGGTTGGTTCAGTTAATTAATTTGACTTTATTTTGGTACGACACAAATAATTTTTTAGTGCCTACAGATGCATGATTAAAAACAAGAATAAAATTGAGGCAGAAATAACTCGATTCTGCAACATAGCATTGTCTAAATCCACAAATAAATTCGATTCAATATTATCATCACCCAATTCTTATAATCAAGGCATTCGGGAATCATCAAACTGACATGCAACCACTATCTCAATGCATAATAAAACCAGAATATGGTCAAGGCAAATATGGTTCATTTGTAACATATACGTCCTACATCCACAAATGATTACAGGCAATCTATTGACATTAACTCCGCTTAATGTCTCAACTAACAAGGTTACAAAACTTTGTTAAACTACTATTAGTTTGAGGAGAATGAGAACACCCACCTTACTCCAAGCTTAGGACCCGATTTATGGGCTCTTCGGTATGATTTTGGATGCCCTGGAACCTGGAAATTTGTCCCATTTTCGCTGTCTAACCACTAATTTGAATCAGCCTTTCCCGGTCCCGATTTCTAACCCTCTCGGTTGCTTCTCTGCTGATGCTCTATACCGTTGTCTTGATCCTCTCTCGGTGTTGCCATGGTGGCCAACATCGACTCCAGCCCCATCAGCGTTAGTTACATGGTGGTGTTTGGTGGTTTCTGGCATCCAAGGTTTGGCTCTCCCACCCCTCTGCACCGTGCCAACCTAGCCCACCTCTTCACCGCCTCCAGCCAGCCAAAAAGTAGCCTATCATCACCTTCGCCATCATCAATGCCCTAGTTCCAGTCCTCTCTCTTAGTGTGTGTCTGTTATGCATCATGAGCCCGCGACCTTTGCCCATCTTGTGACAGTGAGGGGGGGTTGGTCAGTCGGTCAAATAGTGCTCGCCACCACTGCCGTCGTCGCCATTTCCTCACTCAACCTAGCCTCTCTCTCTTTGTGTGCTGTAGGTCAAGGATGGGGGGTTACAGATTCCCCTCCCCCAGCTCTATGTTTCACGAAGAAGAAGGAGGGTCTCGACCCCCTTTTCATTTCTTTTCTTTCATTCTTTTTTTGCTAGACATCTTATATCTCTCAGCCCAAATTCACAACTCTTAGCCTAAATTTGTGCCGTTAATTCTAACACTTACCAATCTATTCGTTCCCATTAATAATGTTCGGTCTTAGGTTCGACGAAATAAATTCTAAGGCTTGTCAACCCAATCACACTCGGGAATCAAATTGATTTAGTAATCGCTAATAATTCTCACAAACGCCTATTAGGACTATTGTAAATATCAAGATTAATACTAATAATAATTCTCTTTTGAATAAAATTATCACTTAAGCAAGCATGTGAGTATTCTAACTTGGCTAAAATAATAAAATACAATTTCGCCATACTAAGAAACAGNNTTGATAGCTTAAATAAAAATGCAGTTATTACAGATAGGCTCTACTAACCAATATAGGAAGCTAAAATCTATTGACACTTAAAATCACAAGCATGCAACATATTAGGATCAACTAACTCAAATAATAGAAATCGAAGATACAATGTCAATCTAATGAATTGAAGTATATAATTCAAATCATCATAGCAGGCAGGGGTAACTAATTAAAGATTACATCTTTGCTAAACCTGAGATCGAATAAAATAATGACAAATAAGGTAGAGAGAAACAGGGAATGTTTGAAAGGTTGCCGCCCTTAGTTTACGTGTTTGAGTGACTTAAAGAACCTTGGGGTCGAGAATATTAAGNNNNGACTTGTGCCTTAGAGGGTTTTTAGCGTTGATTTGAGAAGGGTCTGGCTAGGTTCTTTGATGCTATCAGTGTTGTCTTAAGTTTTCTGAGATTCACGTTATCCTCTCTAATGTTTTCATGCAAATACGATGCCTTTAAGACTAGGAGGTAGCCCCTCTTTTGTAATGCTTGAAGTGATAATCTAAATTAGTTTAGAGAAAAGAGTCCTAATTCAAATCCTAGTAGACTTAATCTAAACAGATACACATATTCAACGGAGACTTTACTTATTAAAACACGTTTAAGGCATGCAAAAGGAAGCACAATGCCAACCGTGTTCCCAACCGAGTCAGGTTCTATAAGGCAGGAACCTGATCGGGTTCTTAGGCTGGGTTGTAGTTAGCATAATTTATTTTGGCCATAAATTTTGTGTCTAATGTCTTTTTTAAGAGATTCTTTTTTCCTTTGAAAGCACTAATTCCATAATTTTTGGATAAGTGGGGGGGGGACATAGAAGCAAAATAGCAAACAAGGGTCATTTTTAGCACAGGCCTTAATATTCAACTTGTATCGTTTCTGTTGCTTATCGAACTCTGATGTGTAATATGTCATTATTCAATGAGTAATATCAATGTCTAACTCAATAATTTTATACACACTAATATGGGGTGAAAATACAGAATATATCTCAACTAGACGCCAAACACCATCAATTTGAGCATTTTTAGGCTTTTGGATTCTTTTAACCTTTAGTGGGCATCTTTGCATTTAGATGTGTGGTTTATGGGATGTCAACACATTATAAGGCTCTTGATTTTCAATATCCAGTGGGTCCCTAATTCTTATTCAGTCAGTGTGCCATCAGCAGACATTTTATAAAAAGAATGCACTTTTTAGGTGCCTACAGTGAGATACTAGTGTATTCAAAAACTCCAGAAGAGCGTGCATAACATTTCAGGATTGTCCTGGGGTATTAAGGAAAATTATAGTATATCCCAAATTAAAGATGTGTGAATTCTTGCTAGAGAGAGTAGCTTTTCTTGGGTCATGTGATGCCTAAGAACGGAGTGTCATTTGATCCACATAAGATACAAGCAATTACCAAATGGCCTACACTGAACAATGCTACAAAGCTTTCTAGGGTTAACAGGGTATTATCAAAGAATTGTTCAAGATTTCTCTAAGATTGCAATGCCTCTCACCAACATGACTGGAAAGATTGTGAAATATGAGTGGATAGAGAAAACGTGAGCAATCTTTTTTAAGAACTTAAGAGGAGACTCACATCTACACCTATATTAGTCCTACCATCCGTAACGGAAGGGCTTGTGTGTGTAGTGATGCATCTCACAATGGTTTAGGTGTGTATTGATATAAAATGAGCAGGTTATACCTTATGCATTTGACAGCTAAAGGCTCATGAAAGGAAGTACTCAACCCATTATCTAGAATTGAAAATAATAGTTTTTGTTGTCAAAATATGGAGGCATTACTTCTATCTAACAGGGTACACTGTGAGATCTGTATCGACCATCGAAGTCTCAAGTATTTGTTCTCTAGTAGAGGAGATTTGAGCTGCTCAAGAAATTAATCGACATTTGTGAGGATAAGGATGGAGGTCTTGGAAGGCAAAGCAACTGGATTCGTAATTCATAAGGATGGATATTGAGGCTGCACGAGTAGGTATGTGTCCCAGTGGTGGATGAGCTAAAAATGAAGATTGCAGATTAAGGTTAGAATACTACATATTCTGTGCATCTTGGTGGAAACAAACTATATAAATACCTCAAGCAGACATTTTGGTGGAGTTACACGAAACATAAAGTCTTGGGTCTAAGTGCTTGAATTGTCAACAACTGAAAGCGAAACATCAACAACCTATGGGACTTTTGCAACCAATGGAGGTCCCTAAACAAAAATAGGACCGATCTTAGTGGATTTTGTGATGAGGTTACTGAAAACAATGAGTAAGAACAATGTCATTTGAGTGGTTGTCTGTAGGTTGACCAAGTCTGCACATTTCATAGGCATGGGAAACACCTAGACCTTGAATCAAGATTCTTGTGCTTATCTAGATGAGATCGTTCACCTACATGGGCACCTAGTTCTATAGTCTCCAACCAAGGCATAAGATTTCAAGCGGGATTTTCAGCAGAAAATCCAAGAAGCATTCGGGACCAAGCTAAACTTCAACACTACTTTTCACCATGCTACTGATAATCGGATAGAGTGCACCATTCAAACACAGAAGATAAGTTACAAGGATGTGTTTTGGATTTTAAGAAGCCACGAGATGAGTAGCTAATGTTGATTCAATTCTTCTACAATAATAGATACCATTCCAGCATAGGTATGCCTCCATCCAAGCACCATATGGTAAAGGGAGCAAAACTCCCGAATATTAATAAGAGATTGATGATGCTCTCACCATCAGCCCTAAACTGATTCAAGTGAACACATAGAAGGTTTAAGTGATCTTAGAGAAGAAGAAGATGATGGCTTAGAGCCATTAAAAGAGCTATGCAAATAAGTGGTGGATGGCTTTGGAATTTGAAATTGGGGACCAAGTCTTTGTAAAAGTCTCACCTACCTAGAGTGACATGTAATTCAGGCAATTAGGCAAACTCACCCCATGGTATATTGGTTTGTATTCCAGCACAGATCAGGTGGAAGAAGTCGCGTATTGGTCACAAGTGGTAGAGGAACTCTCAAGAGTCCACAACGTTTTTTTACAGATCATAATTGTGTAATACATTCCTAACCCATCTTGTTTGATCCAACCAAAGCCTTTGCAGCTCCCAAAAGACTTAACCTATGAGGAACAACCGATTGAAATTCTAGAAAATAGAGAGAATCTACTTCATAAGAAAGTATTCCCAATCGTGAAGGTCCTTTAGGCTAATTACGCCAAAATTGAGGTGACATGGGAGCTAAAAGAGGAAACACAATCTAAGTAACCTCAGGCATGTGTAAATTTCGAGGTTGAAACCTCCTGACGATGGATTAGATGTAAAGCCCTGGAATTTTAGATGTTTGTGATTGAGTGGTTTGTAAAGTTTCAAGGACAGGACTTCTTTTAAATAAGAGTAGAATGTGAAATCCCTAAAATTAGTATTTATAACCCCGAAAATTCGTATTTATCATTCTCAAATAAATAATTAACATGACTTTAATTTCAAGAATATATTGGTTGTTGCTTGAGCTCGTAGGTAATAATTTAGTATTGGACCCTCGTAAAAATTAGGAATTCAGATCAATCCCAAAGAATCTTTTATCGTTGAACCAATGCAAAGCTTTTAATAAAGAAAATAATTAATTTTTATTTAATAAAATTCAGATTTTAATAACTTTAATTTCCCTTCTGAATTTCAAAAATTTGAATTTGAATTAATTAAAAATTTGGGAGGGATATTAAATATCCCACACATTTACTCTGCTTGCCCATAATCCTATAGGTGAATCTCTCTCTTTCCCTTTCTGTGTAAAAACTTCTTTGTTTTTTTTTAATGTGTAGCGAATTCCCCCCTATCTCGTGACTCTTTCCCCCTCTCTCTGTCACTCTCTCTCTCTCTTTCACCACCATATCACCGACTAGCCTACTAATTGCCAGCCTCCGCTACCTCTCGTCATCATCCTACGGCCGATGATCGACCCAGATGCCACAAACCCTCTTGCCTCTAGCTCTAACTCTCTGTCACTTCCTTCCTCACATTGTTCCACCCTTGTCATCGCCCAGCCTCCAGCGTCTGGCTCTGCGCTGCTGCCAGACGCCACTGGAACCCCTAGCAACACTGCCATTTTCTCTCCTTGCTCGCATCTCTAACTCCTAGATTTTTAAGGTAATGGTCATGATTTAGCATCTTTAGCCCTTGATTAATCCTCTTAGTCTATTATTATGGATTAAATTTTAGATTTAGGGTTGTGCATGAGAGAAACATCCTCTCTGATACTCGCATCACTCTTTTTTTTAAAGTACAAAAGGTAATGTTCTCCTCTCTGCCTCTTTTGGTGGATTGACTAGATTTAATGGTGGTTAGGGGAACTAGTTGATGTTTAAGAGTGGTTATGATTACATTTATGATTGGTTAACTGATGGGTATGGAAAATGAGTTTTTCAAGAGGTCATTATGTTGACCTGCACTGATTCAGATTTGAAAGCCATTTAGAATCATATATTTGTTTAAAAACCATGGAAAAACACTAGTCACAGATTTATGAGTCTATTTTGTTATGAATTTTGAATTATTAATTTTGGATTCAAAACATAGGAGAACTAAATTTTCTCCCGCAAGTGCGCATATCTAACCTAATTCAGATTAGTTGGAAAAACATGCAATTTTGGGGCAAATCCTATTGTTATTGTTGTTTCTTATAAACAAAATTTGTAATGGGCCCCGAGATCTTTCCAGTTATAGCCTCTACAAGTTGGTTTAAGGAGCTGACCTGAAACTGCTTACAAGTCCTAATTGGTCAAAGGGTTAATAACAGTCTTTTAAATATAAGGTAATTATTAAAAATTATCTAGATGCTTGGAATTAAGTATTTACGGAACTAGCTATGAACGTACGACCTTAGAGGCTTGTTCGGCTATTGAATTATAAAATCTTGGTTATTTAGTGATACATTTACCTTGTGTTGGCCCATATTGTGAAATGGTTCTTCGGTTTTTTAGGCCCAACACTTAAGGACCGAGCTCAAGTTAGGTTATTTGTGCTTCACTGAGGTAATGTCTACACCATAACTCCTATTGGTTGCCCTTTGAAATGCATTTCAGATGTTTCTAAATTGTTTATGCGATGTTGTATTCCAAAGGGACTTTATGTGCAAAACTTGAACTATGACACATGATTTCATCATGAATTTCTGAACGTGTAATATTATGTTGCAATTGAGTATCTATAATTAATCCATTCATGTTTAAAAGACATTTTCTAAGCTAAAGAATATTTAACTGTGATGGGTTGCGCTTAATGGGAGCCAAATGGACCTACTCATAAAAACAAATTCTTAAAGTGAAAGATTAAGGTGGGTTTGTGGGAGGGTACCTCCTTAGATTAGGGCATAATTACCTTAATATAGTAATAAGACAGCCTCGCTAGGTTAAAGGCTGAGGTTAATCAGAGACGTCCCATTGTACATGAACGTATGCCAAGTTATATGTGCCACAGATTTGGAAGCCATGAAGTTGTTCAACAAAAGCTCATAAGAGCTTTTGTTTGTCATTCGCTAATAAATGAACTCTGCTTTTTTTCATGAATAATGGTTAAGAATTAGTAGATCAGGGATCTTGAAATGATTAGAAGCCAGTCTTATTTCGAACGATTTGAACTATTTCCCCCTCATCCCTAACAATTTGAAATGAATTTAAATAGCATTTTACTGTTAGGAGTATAAATTATTGAGTTTTGTCTCATTGTTCAAAATGTTTCATTTTAGTACTAGTCTGGGTGGAATGCGAATGAGGTTGAGATGGAAGCTTAGATCAAAACTTTCTTATTAGAATGGAATAAATATTGGACTATGTAATTGGCTAAGTTTGACCATTTGACTTTTGGTTCATTGACTTTGGACTTTGTCTTTGTTATTTTCATAGAACCCCCTTTGCCTTGTATTCCATTATAAGAGACGACAGTAATGCCTATTAGGTTGTTCCGCTAAATTAACATAGGTTAAAGATTAGAATGGAAATGAATTAGAATTTTCAGGGCTTTGCAATTAGTGATACAAATACATGTACCTTTACTGGTTTAATATGGTGGACTATGAAAAATATAAAATTTTGCAAGTTATCTACCATGGCTCTCAATATATGGTTTGCTACTGTCAAATGGCTTCGGAGGCCACTGTTAGTGCCTGATAGAGATGATCGATTCATGTATATCTTCTTTAGCTCCAAATAGAGTTCAAATATTGCTGTTTGGGGCAGATTGGTCTCATATTTTACACGAAGTTAAGAAGAAAGAAAAGGTAATCATTTTGTATTTTGGCTGTAAAAATCATTCTTTTAAATTTTAAATTTTTATAATTATGTTTTGATCTTTCGACACTATTTCTTTTTGTTAGTGTATGCAGGTTAACAAGGATGAAAGCATTGAAGCAGTTGCACTATCAATTCTTGGATATTAAATCAAAGGTGGGAGGCTCATGAGAAGGTATTAGGGCTCTTTGCTTCATACATGGGGTCTATTTTGCGTTACTAGACATTCTTAAATTGAGGTTATCAACAACATGGTATTTAAAATAACATTTGGATGCTAGATTCTTTTTGTTGATATGTCTGGTTCTTTAAGGTGAATTGTAGTTGTAATTATAAGTGTGATTAAGCTAACTTATGGCTGCTGCACTTCCTTTTTTTGGGCTTAATTTGGCAGCCAATTGGGTTGATTTGGGCCATATATACCTTGTTAGCTAGGGATTGTAGGCACAATGTATATAAAAACGACTATTAGCCGGGTTTGAACTTTAGGACATCGCAAAAGAAGCTTAAACATGACCTCTGCATGATCCCCCCTTGCCATGTGTATTTGACTTTGAGTATTTTGGTGTACATAGTAAACATAACAACTTGCAAGTTAGAACTTAAATTTGATTCTTGCTTTCATCACTGTAACTATTTTTATACATCTTTATATACTGGCAATCAGGTCCACATTGAGTTTGTTTTGGAGCACAACCCTTAAAAAACCGCCTTCAAGTCAAGCTCCAAGCTGCCACTTTAGTTGCAACCTCGAGCTCAAGCCTGAGCCAGTGAACCTCAATAAGCTTTCAGTTGAGCCCAAGCTCAGGAAAGAAAAAACACCCTACCAAGCCGAGCTTCAACCTTGGTTACTCTTCGTGAACGCAGCTCGTTTGCATCCCTATGAGTAGTGTGGGCACTTAGCTGCTCCTTAGGGTTAGAGTTTTCATCATAACCATCTATCTTTGGGATTTTAATCTTTCCAGGAATAGAAGTATTTATAATATGTTAATAAAGGGAGCATTTAGCTCAAAAAGAACCCTACCAGTACCTACCTTTTTGTTCTGATATCCCTTCTCCAAAAAGATCTAATGTTCATCTTATTAGTGGATTGGGTCTTTCATTTTGGAGTTGAGACTGACCTTACCAACACATAATCCGATTCCCGTCGAGTTCTGTGCTAATTGGCAGCTATTCTCTTGCTGTTAATGAGGTCCTAGTGCTCCTTTTGGTCGCTCTTGTTACTCTGAGGTGAATTTTGACTAGACTAGTCTCCTCTCCCCATCCAAGGTATTTTCTTAATCTTAAACCTATACGCTTTTTTACTACTGGCCTTAAGGTTCTTAGGTTATAACCTAGAGCAGGAGGGGTTGCATCCTTTAAGCCCTTGATCCCCTCTATGAGCAGCCCTGGGGCTCCATTTAGGGCCCCATTGACCTTAGTCCTTGCCAACTGTATAGCCAATCTTTAGAAGTCCTCCTAGGCTTGTGTAGTTAATCTTTCCCTAAGGGGTGCCCAAGGGCTTGTTATGAGTGGTACTTTCTGATGCATCCTCTAGTGTGGGACTTGTTTCCACCTTTCTCTGTACCTTTAGGGCTCTTTTTGGAGGAATGACTTTCTTACATTCCCTAATATGGTCCCAAAATGTTTTAGTACATGGTAGAGAGAATCTTATTGACTTGCTAGAAAAGGATTTATGAGGAAGTTATGACTGACAATAGAACATCAACAATTGAGAATAATGGTTTGCCCCTTTAGACCCTTGGACACTTAAGTTAAACAGAGAATAAGGGAAGCATGAATGATGTGGAGAAAAGCTTAGGTTGCTTAACTTGCCGTGGAGCATAGTTCTAACTTGCATATATAGGGGTTTAGAGAGGATATTTAGGGATATTATATTAGGACTATTCTATTGTTTGTATAGAGTTTGTTTCCGAATGATTTTTATCTAGTAAGATTATTGGGAGATTGCAAGAGATCAAATCTCTCCTCACCCCTAGTGCAAGGTAGATAACGACTGATGAGGTTGTCGAGCTATAAGGTCAATGTTCTCATTGGGCGGCTGTTAGAAAATTATTACAAGGCCCAAGGCTAGACCTTTAAATAAATGATTCATGTTCCCACTATTTGGGTTAGCCCTTAGATTAAACCAAAGCCGAACTTTGGATCCTATCCAAATCACTAGTAATTTTCTTCTTTCTTTGATCCAAATACCCAAAAAAAAATTTTTTTTCTCTTGTCATTTCTTTCCAAGATATTTGGACGTTGGAAAATAGCTTGGAAATTGTGTTTGAATCAAATGAACAAGAGGAAGAAAGAGGACAGGAAAAGAAAAAAGAGAAGCAAAAGAGGGGATTTTCTGGCATACTATTTCTTGTTGTGTAATTTTTTTATTAGGTTCCTAATATTTGCTTAATTCAAACCAGAGAATAAAAAATCAATTTCTTTCTAATTTCCTTCCGCCGCACTTTTTTTTCGGTTAAATTTTTTTTTCTTATACTTTATTGGAACCAAATAGAGACCTAATGAATTTGAGGAAATTACATAGAAAAGCACCCTTGGGCTTGATAGGCGACCAAATGAAAGTTTGGCCTTGGACATCTTTTTGAGGGCTTGCTAAATGGAAGATTATTGGGAAAATTCGGAATTTAGCCTATTTCGCTAATCCACAGTTAGATTTCTAAACCCGAGTAGGTTATCCTATAGTATCGGTTTAGTTGAAGCATTCAACTTAGCCTCAGAAAAGGATGGATAAATAAAGAGATAAATAAGAATAAAGAACTAGCCTACTAATTTGAGACAAATAAGGAAAAACAGGGACAAACTAACTTGTTCAAGAAATTCTATATGATTTGGTTGTTTTTTTTTTGGGGTGGTTTGGGGGGGGGGGG
>NCQV01104764.1:24609-36624 GCA_002740545.1 Lophocereus schottii | reverse complement strand
TCTCCTGGTGTGCGTCGTGGCTGGGAGCCCCCCCTCTTCGCGACTCTATTGCCGAAAAGAAGGGGCCTTCGGGCCCTTTTTAATTTTTTTTCTTTTTCCTTTTTTTTCTTTTTCTTTTTTTCTTGCTGTTAACTGATAATAACACCAACCCACTGCACCCTAAATCCAAATTTTCTGACCTCCAAATCGTAAACTGTAACCATTAATATAATCATCAGTCGATTATTCGCCTTTTGATCATATTAAGATTCGATTCAATAAATTGCACGATAGTTCCCATGGATCGACATTCTAGTCGTATTCGGAAATCTACTCAATGTAATGCCCGATAATAATCCTTAATACTAATAAAACTAATAATAATGAGAATACTAATATTCCTTTCTATAAAATCAGCATTCGAGCAGACTTCATCGATATTAGTTCAATTTATAACGATATGAATCGGCTTAACGAAGGGGGATAAATCCTGAGTATTACATTGTAAAAGGCATGATGATGATGGTGATGAACAAGAGAATGAAGACGATGTTGGCGATAAGTACGAGGATATTGTATGATTGTCATGCGAACAATGGTTGATGGTGTCATATGGTGTACTTTGTGTTTTGGATTACTTTAAATGATGATGAACTTTGTAATTTAAGTTTGATTGTTTGGTACTAAGTTGTTTGGGTTGGAAACTTATTTGGTTATGAAATTATGAAGTTTGGTACTAAGGTACTTGTGAATGTTTGGTTATTATGGAATCATGAAGTTTAAATTATTCAAGAAGCAATTACATTACATGTTTCAAAATTTTATAGAAAAATCGGTTAGAAGAACGGTCACAAATTGTTTTTGATCATACCAAAATCGGTCACAAATACAGTTACAAGATTGACAAATTTTCAACAAAATCGATCACAAAATCAGTCATAAAATACGGTAGTCACAATCACGGTCGCAAATTATATGATTTACATCAGTCATAAAATCGGTACACAATACCAATTCGGTCGTAAAGTTAGTCGTAAATTCTCACCGCAAAAGCCGTCTGGAAAACGGTGTCAAAAAAAACATAGTCACAAATTCGGTCATAAATAGGGATCATACAATCGGTCACAAATGGCGTCTCAGTTTATGACTGAATCGGTCACAAATTTAATTTCCGACCAAGGTTTTTGTGACCGCTGTATGTAGTCACAAGGTCGGTCACAAATGTCATTTGTGACCGATTTTACTTAATTTGTGACCGTTTTTTCAGTTACAAATGAATAGTTTTCTAGTAGTACAACATGCTCCAATAGCCCCCTTGCTTTTCACAAGATGGCATCCTCCAGTGGTTGACAGCTACAAACTAAACACAGATGCTGCACTGTTAATAGACTGGGCCACGGGACTTGGTATTATTATCGAGACCATGTGGGGTGATATTATGGTGTGTGGCACAAGGCATGTTTAATCCGATTTTAGTGTTAGTTCACTTGTGTATATTCGCTTTGGAAGGGAGATTGTTAAGGACAGTGGATTTTGAAGAATCGACGTGGAGAGTAATTCCTTATCCATTACTACCAAGATCAAGACAGCGACTTCCCTCATAATGAAGTAGATCTTCTCATTGAAGATATCGTAAATATGTCAGAAGATTTTTCTTATTGTAGCTTTTATTCCATGAAAAGAGACGGTAATTGAGCTGCACATGTTCTGGCCAAACTTAATCCATAGGAGTAAGGGACAAAATTTGGATAGCAGAGGTTCCTTATGAGATACATGATGTACTCACTTATGATATTTCGATGATGAATGAATGAATATCCCTCCTTTATTTTGTTCAAAAAAAAAGTTACGTCTAGATGTTGTTTGAAACAAACAGAATAGTATTTTAATAAAATAAAAACCTAATTGATTTTTATCAAAAAATTAAATGAATATATAGCTTATTCTCATGTTGCGCATTGAAGTGTAAGAAAAATTAAGTGTAAAGAGCAGTTGAAAAGACTATAAAATTTACTATCCAATACTCCTCTTTGTTGTTGAGAAGAATCCCTAGTAAGAGTAAGGAATAGAAAGTGTTCTACTCATTCCTATTTCCTCCTCATAATTCTCCTAGGCAAGTCCTTGGGAGATGATCATGACTAGCTGGGGCTGGTGCCTAATAAGTTGCAGAGTCAGGATCAATGAACCAAGATACAAGCTATTTATTACCCATTTCGGGCATAGTTCATTTCATTGATGAAAACTAGCAGTGACTGGTTCAGATCGATTAGGAACTGTTAGTATTAACTAACAATCAATAGTGGTTATGAGCAGTTAAAAGTAACATGGAGCACTCTGACCTTAAAGTTGCATGTACAATTATTGGCTGTAGGAAATTTAGGACATGCACTAAGTAATGCGGAAACAGAAGATCTTGTTGCTTGGAGATTTCCCACGAATCGTTGAATCAAGACTGACGGTGGCTACTAGAGTCACCGTAGTTGCCATGCCCCAAATCCGAACTCGAATGATGGCAAGGCTAGCATGAGAGAGGGGAGAGAGAGTTAGGATTGTTGCTTTGGTTTTTACTATGGATGCAGAATTAAGTCCCTAAACCCCTTATAAATAGCAGCATGCCGCTTGTAACTGACAATGAACAATTAATAGGAATGATTAACAAGTAATTATCCATTCGGTACCTGCCTACTTAATGTGGGTTGTCAATATGACTGTTATACTCGGTCGACTAAGGATAATTGTGAGCATTTACTAGTAGTTTGGTATAACAGTTGCAGTTAGAAATATTTAAGGATGGTTAGTCGTAGTTACAAGTAATTAGCGAGTACAGAATGATGAAACAGAATAATAGATTGACTCATACAAACTTCTTACTAGTTTCTTCATAATCTAATGTGTTTTTATGGATTTTTATATTTGTAAATTTAGTTGGATGATACGCTTTTATGCTTAATTTCTTTTAAAGTTTGCTAAAAGTATATGGATATGTTTTTTAGACTTTACAAACTTTTTTGAAGCTTGAATCTCAATATCTCATTATATAAGTAGTTATCTCCATATGTTTCTAAACAAAAAGTAGAAATAAACTAATTTTTAAATGAAAAATATGCCTATATTACTTCAATACTAATGTATTTGCTCAGAGAAGCTTGCACTACTTGGAAAAGAAGTGTTAATACTTTATGCGTTGCTCTGAATGCACCTTATTACATATATGCAACTTCATATTTAAGTTAGAAAAGGTGTGCATACTGGGCTTTGTATTGTTAAGTACTCTTGATTATACCATTCCCATTGCATGGTTACATCATCATCTTTTATGCAAAACATAGGTACCTCTCCAGAGTTCTATTGTGAGATCATACTAGTCAGAAGATTTATTATTATTCGTGAGGATTTGTGAGTTTTTTTTTTTAAAAATACAACTATAGCATAGTTGGATTCATATGTAACACAGGTATTGTACTGTTCATCACGTTTTGCACACTTGATTTTTTGATTATTGACTATTTTATGACAACATTTTTTACAACCATAAGGTCATCTGTCATTATATACGATTATAGATGATCACGTAGATAAATCATGAACATTTATTATGGAGCTCCATGATACTATGAAATAGAAGCACCTATCACTCTTATTGCGCCAGTCAGTTGAGAGGAAGATGTTTACTACTTACAAAATACTAATACTAAGTACACCAGGTAGACAACATGTAATTACAAAGTCCAATTCTATCACTGTTAATTCAATAATTACTCAAAACTTAATTTCTGTGTAGGTACAGAAGAGAAGGTAGATTCTTCATCATTGACACCATAAATTAACATATTATCATGCCATTTAGCATGATTTTCAATTTGATTTTGAGTACCCACAATCTCTATCATACTTACGTCGTACCTTTTACAATCATAGTTTTTTAAATTATTGAGTACTAATGGTTGCTCATGAAGTTGTTATCTATTAATATTTTTCGATAAATTTCAGTCATCTTTCTAAATTACAATATTAACTTTGTCTACCATGGATATTCATCTATTATTTTAACTATATATATATATATATATATTCAAAGTGTCTATTTTAACATATATCGTATAAAGTGGAGGTTAAGACTAATATTTCTAAAATTAAAGTATATAGTATATTAAATGGCACATAGAATACATATGAAAAATCGAAATCGAAGTTGAAAATTGATAATCAGAAAAAAAAATACATGGAATTAAAAATCAAATATGGATCCTCAAAGTATAACATATTTTACCTTTTTAGTACACCTTCCTGTAATGTATTATTGTATTCCCTTCAAAAACCTTGTTAGAGCTCCCTTCAAAAAAATTACTGTTAAGAGCGTACTAACACACTTTGACGCTCAAAGTCCACTCTATGATGATCGATCAACGCTACGTGGCAAAATAGTGGGAGTGCTTTCAAGGTTGGGACATGCAGGGAAACATGGACTGTAGCACACCTGATAGAATTCGAAGAGTTCTATTAAATTTTTTTTTTCATTAAATGAACTTTTGAAAGCAAAAAGAGAGATAACCGTTGGAGAGGAAGCCTCAAATCCAAAGGATAGGATCAACTAGCCGTTGCTTTTAAATCATTCGCCGACATATGTCCGATGTTCACGTCTCAAATTCGCTTATTTCTGTTCTTCAATTTCATAAAAATAAATTCTTTTTCTTCTTTTTCTTTCTTTTTCTTTTTTCTTTTCCTTGTTCGATTTGAACCCTAAAAACCTTGAAGAACCCCAGAGAGTTACAGAGTGAAGTGACAGCGGCCTCGCTTCAGAGAGGGGGAGGCGAAAGTAGAGAGAGAAAATAGAGAGAGAGAGAAGATTGATTAATCAATCATTCATTCAATCCCATGTTGTTAATTGTTGGTTTGACTGTAATGAGCGTTTTATGACCCATTTCTGCTTCAAATCTGAGAAAGAATCGCGTTGAAACGGACGATCGCTTGTTAATTCTGGGATCATTAATTCTTTTTCTAGTGGGTAATTAAGTCTTTATTGTTTTTTCTGGGAAGACTTTTCATCTGGGTTCTGAGTATTTTTCTTTCTCTTTGCTTAAATTTGTTGTCTTGATCGATTCTTTTTGATTTTGTATTTTCTCTCCCATGTCCTGCATTTAATCGGATAATAAATTTCGGTTATCTATCGTTCTCATTTCTTATTTGCATGGGGTTTTGGGGGATTGTGTTTTTCAGAAGGCATAGAGAATGGGTGGATCAAATGAGAACAATCCGACCATGATCACCCACGCAAATGTTCAAGGTATTTGATTTTAAAGTTCATCTTTGAGGTTTTTCATGGGTTTTGTTTTAAACCCTAATTTTGAAATTTGGCTCTATGTTTTTGAATGCATATTTTTTGATTGAATTGATGAAGGAGCCTTGCAAGGCAGAAGTGGGAAGGTGATGGCACCAATTGGGCATAATCGGAGGGCATTGAGGGACATCAATCGCAACGTAATTGGAGCTCCACCTCACCCTTCTGGAGCCAACCAAAAAGCCCCTTTTGAGTAATAATTTCTTAAACGCTAACATTTTCTCGGGGTTTTAGCCAATGGTTTTGTCTCCAATTCCTAGTTTAATGTCGTTTTTCTTTCTTTTTGCGTTTCTCATTTTGGGGCCCCTAGTAAAGATGCAAGGTCTGAGAGGAATCTTCCTCCAAATCCGGTGCAGCGTCCGATTACTAGGTCAGTTACTTCATAATGCCTTGCTTTTGCAAATTCGATTATGTTTGAAATTAGTGTCACATTTATTTGAAGAATGTCCTGGATTTGATTTTGTTGTATGTATAGGAAGTTTGCTGCTCAGATGGCGAAAATGCAGCATTATGTGATAGAGGTGCCTTTCTAGAGCATAATAATTAGTAGCTTGGTTATCTCTTTGAACATAATTGTTTGGGCTTTTTGTCTTAGTATTTGAGATGAATCGTCAACTGTGCTATGATTATGCTCATAGGACATCAAGAGACCAAATCACTGTGAGCCAAGTGCTTGTAAGGACCTAAAGGATTGTGCAATAATAGGTGTTGAAGATTATAAGGTTACGAATGACATGGCTGTTCCCATGTTTGTCCAACATACTGAAGCAATGCTTGAGGAAATTGATCGAATGGTATAGCTGAAGATCACTTTTTCAATTGTCTAAATTTCATTTGGCGGGTATCTAAATTCAATTTCAATTGGTATGTTCTTTGTTTGAATGCTAGGATGAAGAAGTTGAAATGGAGGACATAGATGAACCGATATTGGACATTGATAGTCCTGATAAGAACAATCCACTAGCAGTCACAGAGTATATTGATGATATATATGCGTATTACAAGAAGGCGGAGGTAAGCTGCGTGTTCTGTCACCGCTGTTCTCTGACGTGTTCGAATCCTAACTCATGCTAGCTATTCTGTATTGAATTGTAGGAAAGCCCCCCACCCCAAAAAGGGAAAAAAATAAAAAATGAAGGGTAACTTATGAGCAACAACAATGTCATTGTTTGAGGTCTGCTTACCTACCATGGTTACAGCTCTTAGAGGTGCATAGTTCCTTGTGCTTCAAGCATACATTATTAATGTTAGTGTTCTATCTCATCCGTTCTGACTTGGTAGTTTCACATAATGCAACATTTGTTGTTTCAAAAGTTTAATGGCCATTGATGCAGAAGGCAAGCTGTGGAAAAGAAATGTAATATTTCCAGTATTTAAAGTGGAAAAAGAGTGACGAATTTAAGGATTGGTCCACGTCTTGTGAGCCAGAATATAGACATTTCTTTGTCATTTTAGGCTTTTTTGATATATTTACTGTTCTCATAATGAACAGAGTGCTGGTTGTGTCCCACCAAACTATATGGACAAGCAATCGGACATAAATGACAGGATGAGAGCCATTCTAGTTGATTGGCTGATTGAGGTACGCAAAATCATAAACTCGCTTATCCACAGAGAACCTTCAAATGTGTGTAACTCCTTGCTCTCCCGCCTGATTGAATCACAATCCACAGGTTCATTACAAGTTTGAGCTGATGGAGGAGACCTTGTATCTTACAGTCAACTTGATCGATCGGTTTTTAGCCATTCAGCCTGTAGTCAGGAAAAAGCTACAGCTGGTAGGCGTAACAGCTATGCTTCTGGCTAGCAAATATGAAGAAGTTTCAGTGCCGGTTGTTGAAGATCTTGTTCTGATATCCGACAGGGCTTACAGCAGACAAGAAGTTCTTCAAATGGTAAGGATTCATTGTGGCTGTTTTGTGGTCAATGATATGTATCTACATTCTACCTATACGAGAGGAAGTAACGTCATATGATCTGTTTGCTTTCACACCCAAGGAGAGATTGATGGTCAATGCCTTACGATTCAACTTATCGCTTCCAACCCCATATGTCTTTATGAGGAGGTTTCTCAAAGCTGCTGAAGCAGACAAAAAGGTAAGTTGAGAAATGGTCTAACCAGATGAATCATCAGAATGGTGCAGAATTGATGTCCAACAGACATAATGCATCGTTTACTGTGGGTATTGTTTTCTGAAATGATGCATTTCTTTAATTTGTTGGTGGGTTTTGTACCAGCTTGAACTGGTGTCATTCTTCTTGATCGAGCTTTGCCTAGTTGAGTATGAAATGCTGAGGTTCCAACCATCCCTTTTAGCGGCTGCCGCAGTATTCACTGCTCAGTGCACCCTGTGTGGCTATAGACATTGGACTAAGACCTGTGAATGGCATACCGGCTACCCGCAGGAGCACTTGTTGTAAGCATTGTTCTCTCACCTTTCTTTCGGTTAAAGCTGAGACACTCTGGTGCCTGGGGCTGGGTGCTTCGCCCACAGGCCAGGCTCAAACATGAGAACTGGTTGGAAAGCAAGCTAAAACTCCAAAGATCTGGTTATGTGCATTATTTATTTGATAATTCTGAAATTTTTTGGGGGGGTTGGTGCAGGGAATGTTCAAGGCTAATGGTTAATTTCCATCAAAAATCCGACACTGGAAAGCTCACAGGTGTGCATCGGAAGTACAGCACATCAAAGTTCGGTTATGCAGCAAGATGCAAACCAGCTCTCTTTCTTTTAGAGACCATGAGGTTCAGTGGGTGGGCAAGTATCAACTAGTGGAGAAGAAAACCTGTTCATACAAAAAGTCAAATAAACTCCACTGTCAGGGGGAAAGGGGGTGTTAGATGAGCAACTAAAGTTGCCCTTGCTGTACGAAACATAATTCTGGATCTCTTTTGCAGTTTCTTTTTCTATGTTCTTTTGTTCTTTGCTGTAGAGAAGAAGGATGTCTTTTTCCTCCTTGAATGCTTAAGAAGAAGCTCTTCAGAGGTTGCATTTTCTCTTTCTTTGATTATTCAGATTCACTGCGCAGACAGTTAAAAAAGTACTTGTCACAGAAGTTGATATGAGATCTCTCTTAAGCAGACAGTCAGATTGCACGGTGAACCCAACCCAAAGGGGCAAATGCAATGTTTTCTTGTCAACATTGGAGTCCCATGAAATTCTCACCTAATAGAGGGTTTTTTTGTTCAGAATTTCCTCCCCCCAGCCCCCAACTTTTTCGTTTTCAATTCTAGTCCGTAAAAAATAGAAGTTAGGGAAAGCTTGGGTTTGGTTATGTTTATCCAACAGCCACCCACCCACCTACCCACCCAAAAAAATCAACGAAAACAAAGTCAAATGGATCAAGTATTAAGAGAATGGGTTTGGATATGTTTATATACACACCCACAACTTTGAATTAGAAAAGTTTGTAAGGCCCATTATCTTAATTCATCAAAATGTCAATAAAAGACTGATTAAATCTCTTAATAAATGTTAGTATGATCACTGGAAAATTACATTTGTATAAGATGGTGTGCTAGCATATTATGACAAAACTTTGTCTTTAATGATTCATTTTTATAACCCAACTACTTTCCTAGAGATAAAATAAACAATGAGTTAATCAAAAATTCTGATGGTTTGACCTAAAAATCTCATGAATATGTCCACAAGCAAAGCTGTAGACCCAGTGACAACTATTTTATACACTAAAAAACAGAGGGCCTTCACAGGTAAGTGACCATGATGGATTTCCCCTGATATATCCCCAATCTAACAAATAACAAGAATATTAAAGTTGATGTGGATACACATCACCTGTGAGATGAACTTGTGGTCTGTCTGATCTCTCCATGCCTCCTTCCTCACCAAAAATCTGATCTTCTTTCAACTTTATCCACATCTTTGTACTCGTTGATTCTCTGTTTCTTGGTAATTCTGACACTAGTCCACCTTCCTCAAATCCCAGTTTCCAATTTTAGCCTTCAGTCGCCCTTTTATTTAGCAGAGGCTGAGGGGGGTTGTTTCAGAGGAACTTCAAGTTCAAATCTTTAATTGGTATTGGTATTTATCACACGAAAAGAAAGGAAATGACCCATTTTCTGTGTTCATCAATTTGAGGCGCTAAAACCTAAAAATCTCACCATTTGGTGTTTTTCAGGATATAGTAAGAAAAAGGGCATGCGAATCTGGTACGTTTTTGTCTGATCCATTTCAATTATTTGGCAACTTTAGGTTGATTTTATCTAATATCATTCTGGGCTGTCGCTGTTCTTCCTAGTGTAATCTGACATGGGGCTTAGTTGGACTTTGTTATCTTTTTCTGGTGCTCTATGGTCAATATGTTCATGTATATTTCGATTTGACTAGACTAGATAAGGATGTGGCGTATGATTGATGGCAAGTTGAGAGATTGGTTTTTGATTTTGTAAGGTGTATGGGCCATGGGGGGTTTCTATACTGTGTCTTTTTTTGGGGTTGTGGGTGAGTGACAGAGAAGCTGCTAGTACTTTCTGGTTTTTTTGTCTTAAATTAGACCTTTTTGAAAGCCTATATTCTGTATGCTTTTACAAGTTGATCATCTGGGTGATGCTTGTTTTCCCATTTTCTACATATTCAGCACAAGCATTCTTCCGCTGATTTCTCTCTCATGTTTGATTGATTGCGTTGTTTCCTCTTTGTTTAGTGAAGAGTTTGTCAAGATTGGTGGTATTTTCTGAGGAAAGAGATATGATTGAGAAGAAGCAGAAAAAGTTCTTGACTGTGGCTCCCTTTGAGTGTGCTTGGCAAAAGGAGCTCAAATTTAAGGAGGCTGGGCGGGGTTGTGTGGCTTTTGAAGCTTTTGCCCGCAATGATGTGACCGTGATCTTCCGAGAGCATGTGGGTAGCCGCCACTATCATTACAAGACCGATAGCAGCCCTCATTACACTGTAATTTTGGGCAGCAATCGGAATCGAAGATTGAAAGTCGAGGTGAATGGTAAAACTGTGGTTGATGTAGAAGGGGTGGCTCTTTGCTCTTCTGCAGCTTTCCAGAGCTATTGGATAAGCATCTATGATGGGCTAATCTGCATTGGAAAGGGCAGGTACCCATTTCAAAATGTTGTTTTCCAATGGCTTGATTCGAACCCAAATTGCAATGTGCAATATGTTGGGCTTGGCAGCTGGGACAAGCATGTGGGGTATAGGAATGTGAGTGTATTTCCCCTGACCCAGAGCCACATGTCCTTGTGGAAGCATTTAGATTCTAGAGTATATAGTGAAGAGGAAGAAGATGAAGACAACATTGAGGAGTCTACAGGCAATGATGAAAACTGGGGTTTGGATAATTTTCTAGAGAGCTGGGAGCTTTCAGATGTGCTTTTCGTCGTGGGGATGGAGGAAAAGCCTGTACCAGCTCACAGGGTCATCTTAGCAGCTGCTGGTGATTTCCAGTTTAGCCTCGGTGAAGATATCATCCAGCTTGCAGAAGTTTGCTACGACACCCTTCATGCTTTTCTTCAGTATATCTATACTGGCAAGACACAGGTATGCTTGGCCTTTCTAAATTTGTAGTTTCCTCTCTAAAGTTGGTCAGTTAGGGATAGACGATAGAGGAACACGCATATCAGATATCACCTTGATGATATTTTTGAAATTTGTGTTTTAAACATTCAAATCTGATGTTTTCCTGGTACAAGCACGTTTTTTCTTAACATGTTCTGCCTTGAAAGATATCTTCTGTTTCACAACTAGACCACTTGAATGACAATATACTCATATAGGCCCCAATTTAAGCTTAACTGCCTTCACGGTGGGAACATAGCATCTGCCATTAATGCTTACTTTGATTGATGAATCATAAATGATACACGGTATTAAAATTTGGAAAGTTTTTCACTTTACATAGTTGATAGACGGGAAATTGATATGTATTGTCTGGCAAGGATGCTTCAGCTTTTCTTCCCCTGATTAACTTAATTAGTTTGTTAGTTTCTTTCCTTCTATACTGATTGTTTTCTCTCAATTGATTTAGATTCAAGAGTCTCAACTTAATCCTCTGCGTGAGTTGAGCTTACGGTTCAAGGTCATGCCACTGGTGAAGCAATGCGAGGATTGCATTGAACGTTTCAAAATGAATAAAAGATTGTTCGATTCAGGCAAAAATGTGAAGATATGCTATCCAAATTATCAGTCTCTTCATTCCACAGTGTTCCCATATGGACTCCCTCTCAATTTGCATATGCTTAAGCAGTTCAGTACAGCTGGTGATTACAGTGATGTGGATATCTGCATTGAGCCTTATGGCCTTGTTGCTCGCTCTCATAAGATTATAATCAGTTTATGGAGTGTTCCATTTTCAAAGGTTGGTGAATGTTTATTGGTTCCTTTTTTTTTGGGGGGGGGTGTGGAGGAGGTGTCTGGTGGTGACTGTTGAATGACATATTGTTAAAGATAATTTGATTCCCTTCAGGCTAGAAACTCGTACTTGAAGAAAATGATTGTTATAAACCATTCCGCTTTCATATGTTTTGTTACTTTGTATGTTCTTTGGTTTGTACCTTCCTTGAATACTGATGTGAAAACAAAAAAGGCATAGTATCGAGTTTTCTTTTCGGAAATAATAATCCGTGGATTTTCCAAGGGATTGGTTAACATATCAAAATATCTGGCTTGGCAGTCTATTAGATTTAGAAATGGTCAATATAACTAATGCTGTCAAGCATCAATCTATGA
>NCQV01104764.1:0-13062 GCA_002740545.1 Lophocereus schottii | reverse complement strand
GAGAAGAAATATAAGGCATCTAGTAAACCTATTTCCCAAGGCAGATTCTATTTCCTAGTTCATGTGTGTTTTTCACAATCGATAGATCCCACCTCATAAAAAAAAAAAGAATAAAGAAAGCAAGAAAACCCAATTTTGGTAGCTAGAAGTGAAGAAAATAAATAGACATGAATTAGGAAAGATTGTATGATCGGGAAAAGTTACCAAAAGTTGACTAGAATTGTGACTCTTTGCAACACCAACAACAACTTTCCCTGTGGGTCCCGCTTTCGTAGAGTTTGAGAAGATCCAAATGTAGACAACCTTACCCCTACGCACATTACTGTTTGTAGAGAAACAATAGTTGATTGCTTTTGATAGATACTAGTTTTAAGTTTTTCCACTCCCATAATTTTTTGATAGCACGGGACAATAGTTGTGAGTATAATTCATGATATGTTGGCTTAAGGTTAGTTACAGAGTGTAATAGAAATAAATTTTCGAGTCTTTTATGTGGAACGAACTTATTGAATGATTTAAATAGATGATATATATTTATCAAATATATATTGGTTAAAATAATTTAACACTTTTTATCTTTAATGAATTCGCATGTTAAAGTCTTATGATGAATTGTAATACGAAATCATGACCTCTTCTGTGCCTCCTGAGGCATGTAATTACTGATTACAAATAATTAGGCACGATTAGGAATGTAAGTCGCCCTAATTTTATCAAAATTTATTCGGTTTTTTTTTTTTGGTTCCATTGGCTTAAATTAAATTTTACCCAGTTGCCTATGTGCTGAAATTTAGTAAGTAGACGTGAATTAGGAAAGTGAGTCTGATTGGAAAGCAAGTTTGCCCGAATTGGACTGGAATTTTAATTGTAATAGACAGTTTCTCTGAAATCAAATCATATCTGTTAAGTTCTGCACTTCTAGTTCTTAATTGAATGGCATGGGGGAGGTCAGTGCAGATAATATTAGCTTTAGAAGCAATCGACGATGCCCCCCCTCCTCTAAATTCAAGTCCGTGGCTTGTTTTCTCCCATGCAGGCAACTCTAAGTCTATGAAAACCCAGACCTTTTGCACCACAAACAACAAATTCTACCTTAAGTGCATCCCTGAATTACATAGAAAATTGTTACTCTTGTGTTTCCATGGTTGGCTGCTTTTAAAGGATGAAACCCACTACAATAGTTTGTCCTTGTAGAATCCTGTCTCCCTTCAAACAATTTTCCTGCCTCCGCTTCCTCGACACGAGTATATGTTCAGGCATCTTGACATGCCCTCCTGAACATGAAGAGGGTTGCTTCATCTTGTTGTTTGGTCAAGCGCTAGCTGCATTTTGCCCACTGAGAGGTGATCCTTGGGTTGTGCAGAGGACTGTTATTAAAGCAATAGCTTGCAATGGGGTCTTGTATGGTAGTGTTATTGATCTCTCTTTCTACGATAATATTGTAGTGATTGAGATCAATGGACGCGATGGCTCAAATATGAGTCTCACTTTAAGGCCATTGGGAAGATTGGACGCCCCAGTGTCTCATAGTCCTTCTAGGAGGGGACTTTCTGGATTGGTTGAATCTTGTGGTGAAGTCTATGCCATTCACCTTTGGCTAGATCTCAACTGTAGACGGGTTCTTGAGGGACAGGTGTGGAGATTGGATTTGGATCGAATGTCTTGCGTTGAGGTCAGGACTTTGAAGGATTGTGTCTTTTTCAGTTGCAACAAATATTGTGTTTCTTGTCCTTGAGCTACTTTGGAGCTAGATTCAGGAGGACTGTATTTTTTTCCTCCTAGAAATAAAACGCTTTATTTTTACAGGGTTGAAGATGCAACTGTAGCCGCTATGCTGCCTTGCCCTAAGTTGAAAACACCTTGGCTTAGACCTTTCTGGGTCCGCCTCTATTATCCCAAGTTTGTGCCCCGCTTTTGTCACTCTTCATGTACTTTCCTTATTAGTGTCAACAAAACCGTTATTGATAATCCTGATGTATATTTCTTTATTGGTCTAACACCCGCAGTTAGACCCATCAAAACATGTTAAGCTTGATGGCTTCGGACATAAATATCTGGCTCTGGTTTTTGCCTGTTCATCAAATTTGTGAAAAACTGCAATCAATATTGGCCAGGAAAACTTCGTCATGTTTGTGTTCAGTACAAGTTAGGTTAGGTTAATTGTTGTCGTGTTATCTCTTTTGCGCTTAATTATTTGCATTATTGTGTTCATGTAGGTTGATGTTAACGGAAAAAATTAATGAGCATAATACCATGAGGGACGTTGGTGAGGAAAACATGTCAAACAACCCAGGGGATGATAACCAAGATGATGAGTTAGTTATTGATGGATGTGCATCGTGAGGGAACTCAAACTAAAGCATTCATGTTATGTAAGCTAGGGGCAAGCAAAAAAAACCGAAACCAGAAAACCGAAAAATCGTACAAAAAAACCGATTAATTTTTCTAAAAAATTCGCTTTGGTTAACCGAACCGAAAAAATTTTACGGTTCCGGTTTCGATTCGGCCATTTGAGATTCGGTTAACCGTGCGGCTAACCGAAACCAAAACTTACACTTTTATTTAAAAAATAAATTTTATATTAGTCAATTGTAGACTTTATAATAACTAACGATACGACTAAACATACAATAATGTGTAAATTAATATTTGGTGTTTCAAATAGGGGTGTGCCGGTTAACCATAACCGAAAAAATCGAACCGAAAAACCGATTAACCGAATAATTTTTTCAAAAAAAAAAATTTTCGATTTTTGGTTCGGTTACGGTTCGGACAATTTGAAATTTCAGTTGACTGGCGGCTAACCGAAACGAAAATAATATTTTTAATGAAAAAATTATACAAAAAAAAAATTAGGGAAGAAAGTGTACTTTTTTATTATTTATAAATGGTAACCAAAGTTTAATTTTTGTAAAAAAATTAAACATATAAAAATGAAAAATTTAGGTAAGGAAGTATATGTTTTTTTATTATTTGTGAACGGTTAACCGGTAACCGAACCGAAAAACCAGTTAACTGAACCGAAACTGAACCGAAAAATTGATTAGCCGACTTTTTCAGTTCGGTTATGGTTTGGGTTTTGGACAAACCGAAATTTTCACTGAAATTTTTGGTCCGGTTACGGTTCGGAATTTTTTTGAACCGAAAAAACGGTTAACCGATTTTCGATTAACCGAAACTCCGGTTACCCGGTTTGGCGCACCTCTACATTGTAAGCTTCCTCAGCATGTGATCATACTAATTGCAGGTCTGTCTGGGTTTATATGATTACTTGAGCTTTTGTTCCTTTTGTAATGAATTCCGAGCAGTAGCTCCTCCAATCCAATGGAGAAGAACCCCATCACTGAAACTACAGAATCATAATTCATCTGCCCCACCCTTGCTCAAACACCTCAACAACTATGGAGGAGATGAAGATAATGTTGAACCCCTACTATTGAATGTGATCGACCCAAGCCGGCTTGACACACAGAATCCCATGAGCATACCCAAGTCTTTCGCAAGTGCTGTTCTCATCTTCTCCGGAAAAGGTTGGATTCTTACCTATGATGGTAAGGACACTTTGCAGTTCTTGAATCCCTTTACTAGAGTGAGTGGGAGCTAACTGCCTTATGAGAACATGGGTTTCCTTTTAGGTAGAGGCTTCTCAACTACCCGAACTTCTCGGGATTGTGTAACTGTTGGGATAGGCAGCACTGATCACAGCATATACATTTCCTACTTCAGGTGCAGGGATTCCACATGGAATGTATGCGGATTCAACCAAAACGAGCAGGAATTCTCATTTGAGCGTAGTTGTAGCCCTGTTTAATTGTTTATCATAATGGGGCATTTATTTCGCGGATACAAAAGGCCACCTTGGCGTACTTGAACTAACGGCAGAAGAAGGGAGTTGGAGAGCGTTTAACAAACCAGTTCTGGGAACATCTTCGTCCTTCTATTCAAGCTACATAGCTGAATGTGATGGGCAACTAGTGGTAGTAGTCATCGGTAACATGGGCAAATGGCTTGAAGTTTTCCGATGGATACCTGAAATACAGGGTTGGGACAAAGTGGAAAGCTTCGGAGATCAAACATTATTCGTTGGCTCTTACTCATGTTTTTCAGCCAAGGCAACACGGCCAGAGATGGGAAACAGGGTCTATGTTTCCGGACTTTACGGTTGCGGTGTGGTTTTCTATTGTATGGAGAGTAGAAAATGGCACTATGCAGAGATGAGGGTACACTGAACGACTTCTATGGAACCAGGGAACTACTGCTTTGTTGTTGGATACAGCCAGCTTGGTATGACTTAAATTGCTCGACCATATTGCTGTCACAGTTTTTTCTGGCTGAGTCGTCTACGTTGGAGAAGCTATGTTTCATGCCTTACCGCTCCAAACATTCTTGATTCACGCGTGTATATGTTGACCTGCTTGTTGGTGGTAATGGAAAGAAAAATCTTAAGAGATATCCATCAGTTTTCTGAACTTTGAGTTATTCTGATGTTTTAAATTTATTTTCTTAGGAGATATCCATTATAGATGGGCTATGACTTTTTATTAATGTATTTTTTCCTTATCACACCAAAAAATAAAAAATAAAATTAAACAGCCATGTATGTGTTGGCTTGGCTTGTTATAGGTCCTTGGCTAAAATCTCTCTTTCTGTTTGCATTCGAGACTAGATAGTAAAGAAGTCCACATTGCTCAGTGACGGATGTATCTCATGGATTTGGTAGGCATGCCTTATCCCTCTCGAATAGGGAAGGGCAATGGACTGGGTAGCCAGTGGTTTAAACGAACAGCCCGTTTAAAATAGGGCTAATAATGGGCAGAGCTAATAATGGACGGGGCCAATATTGGGTCAGCCCATTAACGCATATTAACGGGCCAGACTGGGCTGGCCCATTAACAGTCCGTTTAGTGGCCCATTAATTTTTTTCAACCTACTTGACGCACTAGTTTACATATTTCAATTAGTTAAACTTATTACCAATACTCTGTACATAACAATAATTATTATGTACCTTTTTTGGCACAAGTTTGTTCCGTTTTTAAACGGACCCAAAGCGGGCCACCAATGGGTGACTCGACCAACCCATTTATTAGCTTCGTTGTTATTTTCTAACTTTGAATCTGGACTAGCTTAGTTTGGTTAGAAAATTATAAAAATTTTAATTGAAAAATTAACTCACCAAAAATACTCTTTAGTAATAATGGGCGGGCCGAATTCACTTGGTCCATAATCCAGCCTGACCCATTAACAAATGTGTTGGGCCTCATCCGGTCCGATTAGTTAATAGGCTATCCCAGTTCGACCCGACCCGGGCCGTTGCCCATACCTACTCTCGAATAAATAAAAGTACCAAAATGAATAATATCTGCTCTCTAATGTCTAATGTCATGCAAAGTCCCATTAACATTTTGAAATCGAGCTGGATTGAGAGTGAGGTAGAAATTTGAATAAACAACAAAAAAACAAACTAGAACACTTAATTAAGGGTCAATATTTCTTTGACTGTTTGAGAATAATAAAATGAATAAATAAAACTAATTGTGCAGGAGAATAATAAAATGTTTTGAGACATTTGAGAGAATATTTGTGGCAACCATTGAAGAATTGAGTCAGCGCTTTCTCTATCAACATTCAACAATCAGGGCCTGAATCGAGCAATTGCTGAGCATCGTTCCGTAATGGGTCGGATTCACTTCCCCTAAATGAAAATCAAGGGGAAGAAATAGCTGGAACAATTTGGCAAAAAGGAACCCACCAAGAAGCGCACTGGGCAGTGAGTACCATTACAATATCGCTGCAATTGTTGTTTAACCAATGCTAATATATTAGTATTAGTGGAATTTATTTCATCAGATTTATTAATTCCAAGTAACCCTTTCCTAAAGTGGGGAGGAAAGAGGAATGTGGGTCTCACGTTGATAAGTGTCGCAAAATGAAAAGAGAAGAAAAAAAGTTACACGCGGGGAAGCACGCTTGTGCGTGTCTCTCTGCGTGTAACTTTTGGCTTTTTTAAATATTTTTTTATTTTTTTTTGGAGTAAGTATATAATTTTTAAATGATATAAAAAATAAGTTGTGTGTTATAAGATGGATTTATGATAAATATTTTCATTAGATAATTAAAATTGAAGTTTCATATGTTGGATAAGTGATATAATGCAAGTTTTTGAAACTCTGACCTACCACGTCAGCAAAAATTTCACAATTTTAGAACTTGCATTACATCACTTCTCTAACCTATAAAATTTTAATTTTAATCATCTAATAAAAATATGTCATAGATCCACCTTATAACACATAACTAATTTTTTAAATCATTTAAAAATTATATACTTACTCCAAAAAACAAAAAAAATATTTAAAAAAGCTAAAAATGACATGCAGGGAGACATGCACGGGCGTGCTCCAACGTGTAACTTTTTTTTTTCTCTTTTCATTCTGCAACACTTGTCAATGTGGGACCCATGTTCCTCTTTCCTGCCCGCGCTGCCCAAGAAGGTTACTTGGAATTGATAAATCTGATGAAATAAATTCCACTAATACTAATATATTGACATTGGTTACAACAATTAGAGAAAAATTACAATGGTACTCACTGCTCGGTGTGCTCCTTGGTGGGGTCCTTTTCGCCAAATTGTTCCAGCTTTTTATTCTCCTCGTTTGTCATTTAAGGGACGTGAATCCGACCCATTACGGTACGATGCTCAGCAATTGCTCGATTCGATGGCAGAGGACTTGAGAGATGAAAGATGATGAACCCCAGAAAAAGTCATCCCGCAGGGCCTATGTTTCCGGCGAATTTTCCGGCGAGGCTGAGAGTTCCATGGATGGATCTGAGCATCTTCGCGTGCGATTGCCGAACTCACCTCTCCCCACCCCCCCCCCAAATGGTGCAGGCAATAAATGCGAGTATGCGACATTTATTAGATTTTCCTTTTTTAATTTTTTTATTTTAGTTAAGTGGATGGCGTCAGTGTTTGGCTGGAGTCGGAACTCAGAACAGTTCCGTCTTTTGATGTCTTTTTAATTTTTATTTATTAGTTACGTAAAATCAATACTTAAATAAAAAAACAAACAATTCTGAGTATTCCAATTTCCGGATAACAGTTTTTTTTTTGGGGGGTGGAGAGAGAAAAGCACAGTAGTGGACGGGCCCATCCTCATCTTGGGTTAAGCCCGTTTCGATTTTGCTCCCAACCAATCCAACCTCCAAGTCTACACTGTATTGTTTGAGTTTAAAGTTAAATAAGTCAAACATCCAACGTCTAAATTAACTGAAATTATTAATTTTTAATTTTCACTCCTTTTGTTAATCTAATTTAATTATTTGTAACAATGAATATTATTTTATACACTATTGTATATTTAGCCTTATCTTTTTATCATTATAAAGTCTATATTTGACTAATATAAATCAAGTATTGAAAAAAAATAAATAAGATTTGGTTTCCATCAAACGGTCAAACTAAAACCAAAACCGCGATCGGTTTTTTTGAAAAATCAATTTCTACCTATGTTTGGTGGCTCATTGTTTAATCATTTTACATGTTAATTAAAGTATTCTGTTATAATAAACTCTTAGATACCTTATATTTTTTTACAAGTTCTAATCATTAACGTAACATTTTGCCAAACTAACAATGACGGCATCGGAAGGATACAAATTTCAATTTGTTGATTTTTTTTTCTATACAATTTGTAACTGGGGACTTGTATATCCAAGACACAAGTAGCCATGGTAGATATCAATTAAAAAGTTTTTGTTAATTATTTCTTCTTCTATTGTTATTAAATATTACCTATCATGTTATGAAACATTATTCTAAGTATTTAATTCAAGACGTATTCTCCTTTCATTGTAAGTTATGTATTCTCTTTTCATTATAAGTTATGTGTACAATGTTGTTCCTAACCATCAATATCAAGTTGTATGTACGAATTCAAGTACTATGTACGTTCCTCCTCATTGTCTAATGGACTACCTACCTACTTCGATATGGCAACTACATTGATTTACTTTACCACTGTATTGCACTATAGTGTTTATTATGTTCTGTATCAATTAGATAGTTCACATCAAATTGACTTTTTTTTTTTTTTACCACATTGAAACAGTGAAAAATTCCTCAGAAGTCATTTTGTATCAAAAAACTAATGAAAAAGCCAACAACCAAACGGCTCCTATATGCTGCCCTCTACATTTTCATTATACACTTGGGTCGTTGAGTGTTATGAAAGTCAAGTTCCAATCGTATACAAACAAAATGAAACATGCCATATTCCAACTTTGTTTTAATGTTTATGACTTGTACAGTTCATTGCTATATTGACGTGCCATGTCAATTATAGCGGCCCTTTTTTTGGGGGGGTATAGAGCATTAATTATCATAATTGTTCCAGTATTCCCTAAGTTGACATCAAATGAAGCAAGTTGATACTATGCTGCTTACATTCTTGTCAACCAAAAGTTGTTCTCTTAGGGGCTAAAGTGAGGTTTCTTCTTCTTTAGATGGGTTACTTGGCTTGAGATTAATATGTATGTCGAACTGTTGCTTAGCTAATAGGTCCAAATGGAGATTGTTGTTGAGCTAGACAATCTTCTTTTGATGAAAAGGCTCAAGATATGGACATGGCCAAGTTTGGAATTAGGGAAATACTGAATGAACTGTGGTTCCCTTGCTCTAATTTTGATGTGTATTATTTTGCGGAATTTCGTTTTCAAGTCAGTCAACAAAATAGCTCATTGTCTAGGAAGATATGTGAGCCAGTAAGGTACAAGCATAGTAAGAAGCACAAGCACTGCAACAACGTTGCAACAATATATAAGCAAATAGGATTTATATATGCCCGTTACAACAATGTATAAGGAGTGTTATACGTATTGTGTGCAATTCTATACTGGTTGCTAATAATGTCAGCATAAGTTCTCTAAGAACAATAATGCCAGCATAAGTTACTTTGGATAAATAATGTCCCTATTTTAACTAATCTATATTTACCTATTGCAATTTGATGCAACACGGTGCCAATGTGATTAGACCTGATAAACAAGTCATTCGGATTGAGTGTAGAGCTTATTCAGTTTGAGTTGGTTCATGGTTCGATTCAAGTGACATTTTGGGTCAATTCAGTTTGAATTCGGTTAAATTTGACCTAGCGCGAATTCAGATTCACCGATATTCAGTCTAGTTAACTTGTCATACAAAAAGAAACAATTCTATAGGTGTTTGGATTTGTCCCAAATTCCTTTGTCGGTTTTGAAAACAATTAAATTATTTTCTTTTTATAAGATTATTGCTTGACACCCAAGGCTCAAGTGGTATGGTTGGAGATATTTTATTTTATGAAAATTATATTATTTTCATATTTTGTATTGAATATCTTTTTTCCTTTTCTGTGAAAATGATACTTGGTGGCCAAAACATATGTTTGCAGCTACGGTTAAACCCTTGGTACCTTTGGAATTTCTCTATAAATACTAGGTTGTTTAACCTTGTTCGGCACGGGGCATTTGGGAGTGTCTCTTGGCACATCCCTTTTCTATTCTACATTTTACTGAGAATTAGTAATGAGAGATTTTTATTGTAATTGAACTCTTCTTTGCACGTTTGCTTTAAGATCTTTATGTCTCTTGTTGATCTCTTCCTTGGACGTTTATTTTGAAATCGTTTTGTACTCACCCATATTATAGTGCATTTTGTACCGTTGTTGCCGCTCATGGTTTTCTCCTAATTTGGGTGTCCACATAAAATCATGGCCTACAATATCTTTTTTTTTTAAATCTTGTTTTATATTCTTGAATATCTGCATTCTTTATCGCTTCCGCATATATCAAGCTCGAAGTTCAATTATTATTTTCTGAACAATGGAAAATTTCCAGTTGTATATGGTTCACTACAAAAAAAAACAAATCCATATAATGACGGATTCAGCGACGGAAAAGAACAGAATAGCGACGGAATTTTGATTTCAGTGATCTTTTTTTTAATCTTGTTTTATATTCTTGAATATCTACATCCTTTATCGCTTTAGCATATATTAAGCTCAAATTTCAATTATTATTTTGTTAACAATGGGAAATTTCCAGTTGTATATGGTTACTACAAAAAAAAGTCCATATAATGACGTATTCAGCGACGGAAAATGACAGAATAGCGACAGAATTTTGATTCCAATGACGGAATTGGAGACGGAAAAGGGTTGTCGGATTTTCATTCGTTGCTGAGTAACTGATGACGGAATTTCAAAATCCCAACGCCAATAGCGACGGACCCAGAGACAAACACAGCGAGAGACCAATTTTTGGCGGTATTGAAAAGGCGGTGAAGTTGGCGATGGAACAATATTCCATCGCTGATTTTTATTTTAAAGAAAAGAAAATCTTTTATTCCATTGCCAGTCCGTCGCTATTTTCATAATTTTTTTAAATAAAAATGTCTGTTTTTTATTGTATCCCTCAACACATACATTAAACCCCTATAAGAAATTTACATAGAGTATTCACTCCATGAACATCCAATGGCTTCGAGTATGACTTCATTCGAAGCGTTATCAACAATTTCTAAACCACCAACACATGGAACATCAGATACAAAGCAACACTTAAAACCAATTGTTTTCAATTCACAAACCGCAAGTCCTAAACAAAGTGTATATATCACAAACCGCATATCCCAAACAAACCACAAATTGCTAGTTAATCAAAGTGAAATTAAGTTAGAAGAAGAGTGAGAAGCAAGCACCAAGACGAGGGGAATGAAATAAGCACCAAGAAGAAGGAGAACCACCAATTGGGGGCAAACTGTAACCAACTCAATCACCAAGATGAAGATCATCATCTTCTTGATCCCCATTCTTATCCTCATCCTCATCCTCATCCTCATCGTCATTATGTTGTGAATGATAAGTAAAGAGTGGCTAAGATCCTGAGTCAGAAACTTGTTGCATTTGAAAGAAAGCGTGTAATCGCTGATCAATGCTCATTATTTGTTAGCTTAGTTGCTAGTTGCTTTGGTGAGCATTTTGTTAGCTTCATCCAGTTGCTTACATTTCTCCATAAGCAACTAGTAACTTTCAACTTGTGAAGTTAACACACCCCCAAACTAGTTGCTACACCCCTTAAATCATTCAGCTCTTGTTACGATGGCATATAATCGGCACCTGCTGACAGCCATTTATGTGAAGTGTGCATTAGTATTACAATTAAGTAAACTTATCGTATAATCATGTTCATTGAAACTTTAATATAAATACTATACTGGCTCGTTAAGTGGGACTGAATTAACCGGATTCCCTAATGCTGATAGGTTCATCACCAATGCCATAAATACAGCCTTTTTTGTTTTTGTACATCTTCACCCACAACTTATTTCGGTTTGGAAGTGTTTGGGATGGATCTTGAGAAGTGTCATCCCCGGTCCCTAGAGAGTTGAGTGCATTTTGAAATTTGCATTGAAAGAATTCCTACAATATCACAACATATGCAAAAAATCATATACGTTAGTGTTAATGAACTTAAAGTATGCGAGTTTAGTTTGAACTACCAATAAAGATTGAGAATTAAAAATAGCTTACATATGTTTGTTGTGATTTCTTGTCAACCCAAGGGCTGTCTTCTTTGCCATGAAGTTTGTGAGTGCGACTGAATAATTTAACAATTATGGAATCCGTCCAAAGTTGTTCCCTCGACGTGCCAAATAGAATTATATGGAATACAAGCCAAAACACATTCAAAGTGGGGTAGAGTATTAAAACTAAAGAAATACATGGCAAAGTTTGTTACCAGACGCCTCCTATACTCATGCACAGGGATCGAGCCACAAGTGTGGAGAGATGGACCACCACTTTCTGGAGTACGTACTTAATTATTTTGGACTATTTCACGCAATTTCTTATAAGCTTTGTTCGCCCAGTATTGTTGGAATCCCTCCTATTGAGCATCATCAAGCCAAATAGACTTCTTGTTGTGCTTCCTTGCTTTGGCAAGAAAGTCTCTCAAGCGTGCATTGTCTCCGTTTCAAAATTTTTTCTTATACGATCCTCATGGATTGGATCCCAAGTAAACCATTTCTGCAATTAGGAAAACAACAAACACATCAACCATGTACTCCTCCCTTACATTTTGATTTGCTATTATAGCATCACCGACCATATACTCAGTACGATTTACATATGATTCATTGTTATCATTATTAATATGACTTGAACCTCTAACTTCGAAAATTTTACTATTTGAATACCCAAAATCATATTGTTGAGACTCTACTTCTTCATGACTTATTCAATACCAATATCTTTTCACAAAACCTTATACATAAGGTGCATCTTGACCTCGTCGGATGTTAAGTACAACCTATTTCTGCATTTAGTACAAAGACATCTATACTTTCCCCATTTACAAATTTTGTCTCCTTACGTGCAAATTCATCAAATTGATTTACACCATTTAGAAATTCTTCAATATAACCACTACAATTAGGCAACAATCTATTATACATTCATTTACGATGTGGAGGACCATTCATATTCTGCTCAAACAACGACAACCACTTAAGTTATTTGATACGAATTAGTTTTAATTTAAATAATAATTATATAACTTTCTAAATTATATATTACATACATTTACCTATAAACTTCTACAAATATACTTATGTTCTTACGAATTTCAGAAAACTAATAACTCATCTAAACTTCAGCATTTTATTCTAGTAACATATCAAGTGTTAACTTAAAATTACCAAACCTAAGCTTAAATTACACTGGGCAAAATCTTGAAACAATTAGAACAATAACTTCACACCAATATCACATTTTAAGAAAGTTATGAACTAAAGCATTTTATTCCGCCAACAAATCAAATTTTGACTTCAATTTTCCAAATCTAAATCTAAATTGCATTGGGCAACATCTTAAAACAAACTAGAATAATAACTTCATACAAATATCACATTTCAACAAAAATATGAACTAAAGCATTTCATTCCACTAACGTATCAAACTTTATCTTCAAATTATCAAACCCAAACCCTAAATTGTATTGAGCAAAATCTTAAAACAAATTAGA